>JAVDBV010048648.1:0-41916 GCA_032619315.1 Piper longum | reverse complement strand
ACACACACACACACACACACACTATGATTTGTCATAAAAATACGTTTTTTTTATATAAAAATAATATCTATTCAATTTTATTTATTTTTATATTAGCCTAATTAATCTCCTTATATTTTGTAATAATTATTTTTAATTAATTTTATAACTATTATCTAAATTCAAGTTTTTTATATCCTATTCAGGTTTAAATGGTTGGGTTAGGGTTTGCTAAATGGTAAATAATTGGATCCGGGTTCGTGTAGTAAAAATGTAAATGGTAAATGGTCGGGTTTGGTATGAATATTTAAGTTAATTGATGGGTTTGGTTTATACAATACCTGACCAAACCCAACCGATTAGCACGTCTAGTGCTTGAGAATGAAAGATTGTTAAAGGCTCTTAAGTTATTAGGAGTTTGAGCTTCCTTAGCACTTGGAGGGTCCTTGTGAAGGAGTCGATGTAGTTGCTCGTATGTGTATAAGTTGGTTGTCATGGTGAAGCTACAAAAATCTACCCAACTAGAGGACTTGGTGCAATAGAAGAGAAAAGTTTTAGTTGGAAACCTCTTAAAAAATCTGTATGTCTTCTCTCTTCCTTTTTCTCCTTTGTATTCTTGTTTCATTTTTACTCAATTTATTGCACACTTCACTTAGTTCTCTTGTATTTGACTTCTTTGTTTTAGAGAACGAAGTGAATCAAGGTCAAGTTCACTTGGTAACTTTTATGATTTGATTAATTCGCTAAAGCAGTCTTGGAGGGATAGAAGAGAAGAGTTTTAGTTGGAAACCTCTTAAAAAATCTTTGTATTCTCTCTTCCTTTTTCTCCTTTGTGTGCATGTTTTCATTTTTACTCACTGCATTGCACACTTCACTTAGTTCTCTAGTGTTTGACTTGTTCGCTTTAGAGAACTCAGTGAATCAAGGTCAAGTTCAATTGGTAACTTTTATGGTTTGATTAATTTGATAAAGCAATAACTTTGTGAGTTTGAACTTGGGTTACCTCAGACACTATATGCAATTGGGTTCAATATATTTTTTGAATTGCCTTCTTTATATTCACTTGTGCTTACTGTGATTATCATTTATTTATGCTAAATCATTTATGCTATTGACCACTTGCAATCTTTATAAGTATCTAACTATTATAGGGATCTAACTTTTTTATTAAGTGATTTGTAGTTAGCTCTCTCCCACATAGATACCCTTAAAAGATCCCTTGGATTGCCACAAGAGGAACCATGTATGAGTCTTATGTGGGCTTTGTTGGCCTACATGAAAGGTTTCCCAGATTTAGAAATAGCCTATAAGCTCAAGGATGTTTTCTTTGAATGCCAACATCATTGTAGATTATTTAGGAGCTTTGAAAGGAGACACAACATATTTTGACAATGTGCCTACTCCATCATTTCTTGAATTCTACCTACCTGAGGAAAAAATGATTGGGACCATACTTAAGAAGGGAGTGAAGTTCTAGAACTCCGTGAAGACTAAGGACCTCACTCAATTGGCACTTGTGCTTTGGAAAATTATGACTACAAACATCTTGCCACAAGTTAATCATTTGAATGAAATTAAGAACTTTAGATTATATGTGCTTTGGAACATTATCACTCACAATAAAATCAACTTACTGGCACTCATCCTCAATCAATAGTTTAGATGTCGAAACCAAAGGAGTGCTTGTTTGCCGAATGCTAGACTTCTTACCTGTCTCCTTTTGAAGAAGTGGAACAATGAAGGAAGATTGTGTTATTCCTGGCCGGTGAAGGTGATAGACTATGACAAGATCTTCAACAAGCTTGAAACTAGGAATAACAAGAAGGTAAGGACTTTACAACCTTCTCAATTTCAAGCTCAAGATGAAGATGATGAGTATGGGTACTTTGTTGATATTGAGATCTCAGAACACATGGAAGACATACCGGTGAGAGAAGAAAGGAATGAAGAAGAGATGCCTACATCACCCCGTGCACCTCATCCTCCAACATCTACTTAAGAGGAATCTCTAGCGTATAAATTTGAAATAATGAACACTAGGTTTGATGTCATGAAGGAAAAGATTGTGCATTATAGATCAACACTAAGCAAGATACAGACAAGTGTATCCCAGTTTCAATGAAATCACGAACAATTTATTAGTGATATGAATCTTAGTTTTGATTTCACTCTTTATCCATATTGGTTCTACTACAAAGGACACCATGGAGCTGAAAACCCATAAAGGGAAGGAGCCACCTTAATAATGATGAGTAAGTGTTACCTTTAATCTTCCTCTTACACACTTAACGTCTTGTTTAGATGACAAAGGGGAGAGTGTGTGTTAGATGCTTGAATGTAGAGGGATTGAGCCAAATGAAGGGGTATGTTTGTTTTTAGTCATCTAACAATCTTATATTGTTTTCAAATAAATGGAAATGACTAACCCTTGCATTAGGATTGTTAATCTCTTATTGGCTTAATGAGCAAGAAGCATTGCATTTTTTATATGATATTTCATATTCATTATATACTTTTCTTATATCACACGCTTGACTATTAACATTCTCCAAGTTGTGTTGAAGATATTTTTAGGAGCTTAAAGTAAAGATCTTGAAAATCATCAAGGGATCAGGGCTATGAAAACATTTCAAAGCTCCATTAGTATTGACAAATATTCCCATATTTTCTAATCCATATTGATTGACGAACGGATGGATGAAAGATGAGATTGCTAATCCCATGGTTTTGATAATGAAACACATAATCAATGATCAAAGCTTGGACAAGTATCAAAACTTAAAGACTCAAGAGTTTTAAGGACTTCAGCTTGGCTTTGAGTTTTCTAAGCCATATTTGTGTGAAGGTTTTACCCAATTTTACACGCAGATGTGATTCGATCGTGATTCAAGTTTCATCTTTTGTTAGGATTCGCAGGGTGAGCTCGCCGGTTTAGGACAAGGAGTTCACTCATCTAGGTCCATAAGACTTTTTTGCTTCAACTCTGCTTGCCTCCATAAGCGAGGCTTTTATTGTGTTTTAGATGTACGATGACATCATCGACATTTTATAAGATCCCTTTGATGTTAGGCCACTTAGCTAAGTTTTTCACAGTTTAACAAAACTTCAAAGTTGTGATACCCTAATGGTTTTTCAAAAGCGAAGCCAGTAATGGATGTTGCTCAGTTCAAAATCAAGCCAACAACAATCTCCATGCTTCAACAATCATGTCAGTTCTATGGACTAGCGATTGAGGATCATTCACTTCATATTTCCAATTTCTTGGAGATTTGTGACACTTGTAAGCAATATGGAGTGATAGAAGATGCAGTATGGCTTAGACTTTTTCCTTTCTCCTTGAAGACAAAACTAAGGCATGGTTGATCTTGTTGCCTACCGAATGAATCAGAGTATGGAATCAAATGGTAGAAAACTTTTTAGGTAAGCATTTTCCCCAGGAAAGACGGCGAACTTAAAAAGGGAGACATCTATATTTTTTCAGGCTCATATTGAATTTATGTAGGAGTCATGGGAGAGGTACAAAGAACTACTCAAAAAATGTCTTCATCGTGGATTACCAAATTAAATACAAGTGCAAAATTTCTAAAATGGGTTGAACCAGAGTACAAGGAATGTGCTTGATGCAACTGCGGTAGAATGTTCATTAACAAATCACTCGAAGAAGGGCAACAACTACTACAAGAGATGACAACCAATGCATACCTATGGCCATCATAAAGGAATCAAGCAAGAAGAGTAGGTCGGGTGCATCATGTTGATAGTTGACACATTTAACAGCAAGATTGAAGCTCTAGGTAAAAAATTTGATCTCATGCAAGTGAAACCAATGCCTTGTGATTTTTGTAGTGGAAATCATCATACACATGAATGCCAAGAGTAAATCAAGTAGCTTCTCATCTATTGATCAAGAAAACTATGTAAATAACTACAACCAGCAGAACAACTCCTATGGCAACACTTATTACCCCAAATAGAGGAATCATCCTAACTTCCCATGGAGTCAAAGCAATCAAGGGAATCAAGCCAAACAACCTCCTCCCGTGTGTTTTCAGCCAAAATAGATGAAGTCAGATTTAGATAACATATTGGCCAAGTACATCTCAAACAACGAGAAAGGGTAGCAAAATCGTGAGGCTTCAGTGACAAATCTTGAAGTGCATCTATGGCAATTGTCTAATATTGTCTCAAGAAAGGATCAAGGAACACTTTTAAGTGACGCAGGAAAGAATCTTAAGGACCATGTGAAGGCTATGACATTGAGAAATGGGAGAGAACTCCAAAAAGTACCTAGGAAGAAAGTTGCTTGGGAAAGAGAAGAGGATTCAAAACTTCACGAACTCCAAGTAGAGGCATTTTTCAATGGTGTCTCTGCCAATGTTCAATCTAAGACAATGGGTAAAAGTGGAGTAACAAATCATCCCACCATGAACAAAAGCTCATCCAAACTTCTCTATCCTCAAAGGCTCAAGCAAGAGAAGCTCAATAAGGAATTTGCTAACGCCAGGTTCATGAAGGAGATCTTAACAAATAATAGGAAGATTAATGACTATTATGAAATGGTGGTGTTCACAAAGAGGTGCAATGTCCTTCCACAAAACAATCTACCACCAAAGCTCAAGGATCCTGGGAATATGACTATTCCTTATATAGTATGAAACTTTAATGTTGAGAAAGTACTTGTGATTCAGGGGCGGAAATTAATTTGATGCCACTTTCTATTTTTAACAAATTGGGCGATGGAGAATTAAAACCATCCAACTCCACTTGACAATTTGTGGATAAATCGATTAAGAAAGCTAGTGGAGTAGTAGAGAACTTATTAGTGAATTGGAAATTTTGTTTTCTCTGCTGACTTTACTATTTTTGTCAAGGAAGTAAATAATGATATTTCAATGAATTGGGGTGAACCATTTTTGGCAACAACAACTGTTTTGATTGATGTGGCTACTGGGAACTTAATTTTGAGATTGAATGATGACTACAACACATTCAATATTTATGAAATGATGAAATACCACAAATTTGGTTTTTCTTATCCCTGATTTCAAGTTGACTACTTAATGCTCTCATTAAAGAATTTCTAGTAAAAGAAATGAACAAAGAATCATTGGCATATGACTTAAAAGTAGTTCGATTGTGGCATGGATGCAGATACTATGGAAGAAGTAGAACCCGACATGCCTAACCAAGTGACGAGTCTCCGAGCCAACAATGAAGATTTAACAAATTTTGCTCAAAGTGAGATTAAACCAACTCTTGAGCTCAAGGCTCTCCCTTCTCATCTCAAATATGCATATTCAGAATATAATTCTAAACCAATTGATCATAATTTCATTTTCTTTGATAGGCGAGATGGAAGAAAAATTATTAGGGGTTTTGAGGAAGCATAAGAAGGGCATAGTATGGACTGTGTCAAATATCAAAGGTCTTAGTCCCTCAATTGTGATGCACAAAATTCTGATGGAAGACTATTGCAAGCCCAAAGTGCAACCTCAAATACGTTTAAATCCATCTCTACAAAAAGTGATAAGCAAGGAAGTGGTCAAGTTGTTGGATGCAGGTATAATCTATCCTATCTCTAATAGTAAATGGATTACCCTAGTTCAGGTAATTGCTAAGAAAGGGTGGTATAATTGTGGTGAAAAATGAAAATAACGAATTAAACCCCACGAGGATTGTTACCCGGTGGCGAGTTTACATTGATTATAGAAAATTAAATGATGCCACTTGGAAAGTCCACTTTCCTTTGCCTTTTATTGATCAAATGCTTGAGACATTAGTTGAACATGAATTTTATTTTTCTTTAGATGGATATTCTTGCTACAATTATATATATAGCGATTGAGGATCAAGAAAAAACTATTTTTCCTTGCCCTTATGGTACTTTTTCTTATAGACAAATGTCTTTTGGTTTATGTAATGCATTTGTGACTTTTCAAAGGTGCAAGATGGCAATTTCCATGATATTAATGAAAAATTACTTGAGATATTTATGGATGATTTTGCATTGTATGGTTTAAATTTTGAATCATGTCTCCATAATTTATCTTTAATTTTACAGAGATGTGATGAGTCTAATCTAGTGTTGGACTGGGAGAAGTGTCATTTTATGATGCGTGAAGGGATTGTTCTTGGTCACAGGGTCTATTCCAAAGAGATAGAGGTTGACAAAGGTAAGGTGGATGTGATAGAGAAACTACCGATTCCTGCCTCGGTCAAGGATGTTTGGAGTTTCTTCAGTCATGTTAGATTCTACCAATGAATTATCAAAGATTTTTCTAAAATTGTTAAACCTCTATCAAATCTACTAGTCAAGGATGTAAAATTTGAGTTTAATGATGAGTGTATTCATGTTGTATTTAAGAAAAAGCTCATTACAACTCCAATGGTGGTAGGACCAGATTGGTCCCTACTTTTGAACTCATGTGCAATGTGAGCAACATAGCTATTGGAGCTGTACTTGGTTCAAGGAAGGACAAGGTTTTTTAGACTATATATTATGCTAGTAGGACATTCAATAAAGCACAATTGAATTATGCTACAACTAAAAAGGAGTTATTGGTTGTAATATTTGCTTTCGATAAATTTAGATCATATTTCATAGCATCTAAATGTACACTGACCACTCTGCTCTCAAATTTCTTATGGCTAAGCAGAATACCAAACCAAGACTTCTTAGGTGGGTCTTACTCCTTCAAGAATTTGATGTGGAGGTTAAAGACAAAAAGGGGTGTGAGAATTTAGTGGCGGATCACCTTTCCAACCTTGAGCATCCATAGTGCAAGGTGGAGAAATTAATAAAGAGTTCCTAGATTAAAAAAAAATTCTATCACTTTTGGTTCTTCTATTTCATATGTCTCAAAAATTCCTTTGATTTGCTAATTTTGCAAATTTTCTTAGAAGTAATTATCTCCCCAAGGAATTGACTTGTCAACAAAAGAAGAAATATTTTTTCTCATATGAAATATTACTTTTGGTAAGAACCGTGCTTTTTAAGTTGTGTGCAGTCCAAGTCATTTATGGATGTATCCATAATAACGAATTCAAGAGCATCCTCCAACACTGCCATGATGGTGAGGCAGACAGTCATTTTGGTGCAAATAGGATGGGAGTGAAGGTATTACAATCAGGTTTTTATTGGTCCACTCTATTTAAAAGTGCTAAAGAGTATGTATCTCATTGCTATAGATGTCAATGTATAGGTAAAAACTCTCACCGAAGTGAAATGACTCTTAATAATATATTGATTTGTGAAATATTTGATGTTTGGGCCATTGATTTCATGGGGCCTTTTCCCAAGTCATGTGGGTAGTTGTGGACTATGTATCTAAATGGGTACAAAATTTAGCCACTAAGACCAATGATTCTAAGGTAGTACTAATATTTTTAAATAGAAATATTTTTACTCGTTTTGGTACTAGAGCTAGGGCTGCTAATTGAGCGAATCAGTTTGTGAGCATTTGGCTTTCGGCTCAACTCAACTCGACTCAAAACTCAAAATTTAAATGCTTGAGTTCGAACTCGAATCCTACTCGTCGAGGTTGAGCAAGTTAGTGTTTGAGTTGACTCGACTCGGTCATAACTCGAACTCGTCTACAAATAGACTCGTAGCTCAACTCGAACTTGACTTAATAATATAATATAATATTATACATAATATCCAAACTTTAGTCATCTATTCCTTTACTTCTTTGCTTCTTATTTTGAATATATTTGAGCTGGGTGGATTCTTTAAGAACTTAAGTATGCTGAGGCTAGCCAGGTGTATGAGCCATGAGGGTCATGTATACCCAAGTATATGATAATAACTTCACTAAGGCAGCAACAAAATGAGTTATTAAAATATACAATATTATGCTAGTTTTTTTTATATATATATAGTGGATCGTATAATTAGATTGAGGTTGTTTACCACATTAGGAGGCTTTAACTACTATTTTGTGTGGGTTAGTAGAGTTAGAACATGCTATTAGATGATTATTTGGTGTATCACATTTTATTGGATTTTATTATATTTTAGTTTGTATTTTTGGGATTCATTTTATTCACGAGTCGGGAGCTAAGTTAAATTTTATTTACAAAACTCCGCTGCATGTATATGTGTTTCTCCCAAGTTTTCTCTACGCGTGTAAAGCTCGTGATCCAAATCAAGGTTTTATACTTGAGAACCAATCAATTCAGCCTTTAGCTCAAGTCAAGTTAGTTTCAGAACATATGCGTTAAGCCGAGGCCAACAACATGCATGGGCCATGAGGGGTCACATAGACCGAAGTATATAATGATAACTCAGTAACAGTGTAGGGAAAAAAAGAGTTATCAGAATATACGACGTATGTCAGTTTATATTTTTTTATTTTATATAGTGGACTATAGAGTTATTTTTAGGTCGTCCATCGCGTTATGACATGTTATTTATTGTTCTTGGGTGGGTTAGTAGGCTTAGAACATGTCATTTGAGTTAGGACACTATTATTTTATTTTATGATATTTTATTATGTTAAGTTTTTATTACAAAACTGCCCATGTGTTTCTTCCCAACCCTTCAACTCCCCGAGGTGCACCCCACATCACCACCCCACCTACCGACACCTTGCCTTTCTATCGACCCTCATTACCAACGACTTCGCCGCTGCCCACCACACCGCTATCTCCCACCACAGCTACCTAATTGTCACCTCTCACTCCTGCTTCCTCCACTGTCTTCCTTCTCCTAGCCCTGTTCACCCCTGTTGCATTTCGCTTTGGTTGCCGGTCATAGCGCGCCATTGCCTTCCCCGCTGTCTCTTTCCAGCCTCACTTCCTAACCATTACCCTCATCTATCCTTCCTCCTTCCTCCCCACTTTCTCTCACCTTCATCCTCTATTCATTGTCAGGCCTATTTTCATGGAGCGCTGCCAACCTTGTTGCCACCGACTGCGGCCACCGGTCATCGTCATTCGATCAGGCCCTTCCTTTCTGACCTTCCATTTCCCCTTCCTATCTTTCCCTTAGTTGAGCCCTCCCAACATGCCTCATCAACCCCTGTAGAGTGCAGTCACCAATGATGCGCCGCCGTAGTCATCGGTTGCTCCAGACTCTCCCGTTCACCCTCACCCTACCCTACCTGCTTGCACAACCACCCTCAACCTTGTCCCTTGCCAAATAGACCCTATGAGGCCCTCACCGGTGACCCGTTACCGTTGGCTACACATTTTATTTTTTTCGAAACGTTTACTATTGAATGGTATCTTAGGTATTTTGTAAAAAAAATTGAAACATGGTTGAAAATTGAAAAGACCTTTTATTATTAAGATAGTTTTATATAAATACATTGATAGACAATTTTTGTTGATTTTAATCTCTATAACTATATGTTTTTCTCCAAGATGAGCTAATTTCAACTTTATGATCGAGCTGATTTTGAGCTCCTAAACAAACTGGTTTTGAGCTCTCAAATGAACCAGTTTCGAGCTCACAAACGACTGATTTTTAGTTCTTCAAAATTTAACAGTTTAAGTACATTCGAGCTCGAGTTGAGCTCGAACGACAACAAAAATGTTTTGAGTCGATTTCGAGTATATATGCTCTAAATTCATTCAATCTCGAGTCGAGTTCAGACAAACTTCGAGCTATTCGAGTAGAGTTCGAGCACAAACTGTGATCGGCTCGCTCGCTCGTTTAGCAACCCTAATCACAAGGTATGTTTAAATTTTTATTAATCCACTTTTGGTAGTTATTATGGCCTTGGTAGTTATTAGAATACACCCATGAACTTTATTCATTGGGATGATTAGTTTAAAGTTTTTTCTATTGAATCTAGTAAGAATACTATAATATATTAATTCCTTTTACAAAATTTGTTTTTTTATTTAATCTAGCATCTCACAATGGTTGATATCGGTTAATTTTTTTTACCTAGGATGAAGGCTCGATAAAAGATGCCTAAATATGGACGATGGTTATAAAATATAGACTTTTGATAGTTTTCTTTTAATTTTAGGTTTACAGTTCTACGCATTTTCTTTTTTTTTTTGGAAAAGTATACTATTGAATGGTATCTTAGGTATTTTGCAAAAAAAAATTGAACATGGTTGAAACTTGAAAAGACCTTTTATTATTAAGATTTTTTATATAAATATGTTGATAGACTATTTTTTTTAATTTTAATCTCTATAACTATATGTTTTTTTCATAGACGAGCTACTTTTGACTTTATGATCGAGCTGATTTTGAGTTCCCAAACAAACTAGTTTCAAGCTCCCAAATGAGTTAGTTTCAAGCTCCCAAACGAGCTTATTTTGAGCTCTTCAAAATTTAATAATTTAAGTGTATTCGAGCTCAAGTAGAACTCAAACGGCATCAGAAATGCTCGAGTCAATTTCAAGTATATATGCTCAAAACTCGTTTGATCTCGAATCGAGTTCGAACAAATTTTGAGCTATTTGAGTTGAGTATGATCACAAATTGAACTTGGCTCGATCGCTAGTTTATCAGCCATAACTAGAGCCATAATTTCAAATGGTGGGACACATTTCAATAATAAGAATTTTAGTCTTTGCTAAGAAAACATGGAGTAACTCATAAAGTCAGAACCCCCTTACCATGCTCAAATTAGTGAATAGGTTGAGATTTCCAATAGGGAGTTGAAAATGATTTTAGAAAAAACTTTGAATGCACTAGAAAATATTGCGCATTTAAACCTGATGATGCATTATGGGCGTATCGTACTGCATTTAAAACTCCTTTTAGCATATCTCTCTTTAAGCTTGTGTATGGTAAAACATGTTATCTACGATGGAATTGAAACATAAAGTATATTGGGCTTCTAAATTCTTCAACTATGATCTTAAAAATGTGACCGAGAAAAGTCTTTTGCAGCTAGATGAATTGGAAGAGTTTCGTCTCGAAGCATATGAGAATGCAAAATTAAACAAGAAGCGTACAAAGAAATGACAAAATCTACACATTGTACCCAAGGAATTTCATCCTTGGCAACAAGTGCTATTATACAATAGTCGTATTTGACTTTTCCCTGGGAAACTCAGATCTAGGTGGACTAACCCCTTTACAGTTATCGAAGTATTTCCATATGGCACAGTCGAAATCAAGCTAAGGTGTGAGTGGACAGTGTTTCAAAATTAATGGACATTGGTGAAAGCCATATCATACTAGTTATTTCCATCCTCACCTGACCACAATGCTTTTACCGTCATTCTATGCATGGTAAAGTCAAGCTAACGACTTTAAATTACAACTGCATTCTCTACCTCTTTCTTGTTGTTGGGACATTTTAATTAGTTGTGTTTGTCTTAGTTAAATAGTTAGGTTTTAGTTTATTTTCCTTTTTTCTCAAAAAAAAAAAAACAAAAGAAAAGGGCTCTCGTCAACTGACCGCTCAAGCTCCCGAAACAGGAGATGTAAATGGATAGTCTCACATTTTTTGGGTCAATGCTCTAGAGGTACAAGGTCGGCACCCAAGTGCTGGCCTGAAACACAGGTTTTGAACCCGCGTTGCACTAATTTATTTTACCATCCACATTTTTACTCCAACAAGGAGCTAACGTCTCTCTTCAGCGACTGCTTCGGCAAGTCGCAAGTGCCACCATGCCCCCTCCTTCCTTGCTTCTTTCTTCTCCCCCACCTTATTCTTCTTTTGTTGATGCATGATTTTATTAGGGTTTTTGTGTTATGTGATTTGAGGATGATGTTGTTGGGATAAATTTGCATGTTTCCCATCAAATTACTTCACAATTTGTTTAATCTCCTTAGCCCTAATGTTCTTATGATTTTCTACTCACTAATAATGGTTAATTCTTCTCTTATATGTTTAGGAATTCATGTTTCTTCTCTTGATGTACAATTCAATTAGGAATTGGGGTGTTCTTCAATTTTTTTGTAGATATCAATCAATTATTCTATGATTGTGTAAATCAATTGTTATGAATTAAACTCCTTGAGCATGTTCATGTTGTTGTCATACAATCGTTCAATTGTGTAATTCATGTTTATGGCAATCGTCCTTGTCCACTTGTGCATCTTGTCAACTGCTTCTCATCGTATTACCTAGGTCTTACTTTTATTGTGTATGTTGCAATACAATGTGAAGTAAATCTTTGTTATTTCAATTTTTGAATTGTGGACAATGTTGTGAATTATTGAGGGTTTGTTTAATAGATGTGATTAATTCTTTTTTTCCTTAATCATGTTTTATGGGGATTTGCCTATGCTTTTCTTTATTTAGTGACATATTTTGTTGATCAATGATGAAGTTTGGAGGAAGGTTTGTACTATATTTGTGACAGCATGTTGTGTTTTAAGGTGTGTGGATTGAATTAGCGAATTTTCTTTGTAGAGAAAAATGCAGAAAAAGACTAAATCCTCGTCGTCCAAGGCTCCAGTGGAAGAGCGGCCTGTGTAAGTTTAATTTTGAGAAGGCGTAGACCTAGTACAACAAAGAACTACACAAGAAGGCTATCATCTGTGAAAGGGGAATTAAGATCGTTGAGGTTGGGATAACTTCATTCAACAAATTATCTATGACTCAGATTGGGAAGAATTCATCTTAGTTCCACTTCCCACAGTGGGTACCGTCGTCCATGAGCTCTTTTCCAATCTTGTAGATTGCATTACAACCAAGTGTTTCGTCAAAGGTTGTTCCATTCTATTACAAGACTATCAATGCCTACTAAAAGACACCCAACATCTCCAATGATGAACGGACTCCCTTCTATGATAAAGAGGAGGTGACGCTGATGCTATTACCAAGGTATTATGTCAAGGAGATGTGGCTTGGGAGATGACTAGGGCAGGCACAAACAAACATTTTAAGGTTAGCACCCTCACACCCGAAGCAAAAGTGTGGTATAGTTTAGTTATGTCTAGACACGCATACTAATGATGTGACTTTGAAAAGGGTCAAGTTTATTTATGCGATTATGATAGGGATGTCTATTGATATTGGTTGTTTGATTCATGTTAAGATCATACAGAAGACAACCACCACTGCAAAAGGGATGTGGTTTCTGTCCCTTATCACTGCATTCTGTCACTAGGCGAGACTGGTGATCAGGGAGGATGAATACCAAATTAAGTCTTTTCCACCCATTGAGTGAGTGAACCATACTCATTTTCAGTACATCTATCAAGGCCCTCAGAGGTAGAGCGGAAAGAAAGCGAGGGCATTTGAGGATTTTCCCCCACCTTGTGGGACCCCAAACGGGAGTGGTGATTGGGGAGGATGAATGCCAATTTAAGCCTTTTTCCGCCCATTGAGTGAGTGAGTCATACACATTTTCAATACATCTATCAAGGCCCTTAGAGGAAGAGGGTAAGAGAAGCGAGGGCATTTGATGATGTTTTCCCACCCTCCCTAGGAGTGGCTCACTAGGTTCATCCCTAACCATCGACTCGTCGACAACCTCATATCACCATTAGAGATTGACTTGATATCATGCAGACCCAATTGGACTGGCATGAGGAATTCATGAAGTATCAAGTTGATTAGCAACAACAGCTGGAAGCTCATATGAAACAATGTCATTAGCATAGCACAAGGGATACTGGTGGAGGAGCTTCCTACCTATCTGGCATTAAGTCCAGATTTCTTCCCTATTCCTATTGAGACCATAGTAGATCCTACTGATATATACATGGCATATGAAGGTCAAGGAGGTTGGTCACCACATATCAATGTTCTGCACTTAGGAGATGTCTCTTCGAGTTTGGGGTTAGTCTTCAAGGCACCTTGTGGCCCCTTCCAATGATGACGACGAGGAGTAGTATTTGGTCTCCTCCCAAACTTTGTGCTCTTAGGGAAGTTTCTTTTGCTTTTATTATACTTGGTAATGTCTTTTATTTAAAAGCATTTGGCCAATGCTCATGATAGCTTTTTGGGGAGGGGTGGGTGGGGGGATTGGAGATTATCACTTAGGTTTTATTTTATTTGGTGCTTTGTTAGTTTGTTTGATGCTTGTCATAGTAGACTTATTTTTTTCCTCATTAGTTGTATGAACTATGTGGTTGATCAATTTGGTTTGATCATAGAAGTACTTTTAGATCTTTGCAAAAATGGATTATAGGTAACAATTGAAATGAGTGATGCTATCTAATTTGTGAGTCAGTTATATACAAATTTCTCCGATAATATGTTTAGCAATCCTTTGCTTTGAATTTTATGGCATTTGAGGATGCTTATCTTGTTATTAATGCATTAATGAGGAGGAGGTCTAGAATTCAATTCTTAAATTCCTTGAGGCGAAATTCAAGATTGCTTATCATTTAGGAAGTTATGTAAGTGAGTTCGTGAACCAGGGTCTTTCAAGCTTACCTACTGGAATATCCTTTTTCAACCACATTTTTAGCTTTCATACACCTTTTTGTTTGTTTCCCTCGTACATATTAGCCAAGTGTTAGTATGTTTTATGTATGAGTGTCATGATGTGAGCTTACCTCTGACCTGACATTCCAGTATTTAATTTATTCTTTTTCTATAGCAAATTGAATTACAAAATAAGGAAGTGATGGATAGTTTTGGGTTAGGTGGCCAAGTTCAGTTTGAAAAAAAAAAAAGGAAAACTTTGCAAAATGATTGGAAAAGAAAAATAATTAGCGGAGTCAGATATCTTCAATGAACATTTTGATTTGTTATTGTGATCTCTATATTGTTGTGGTGAACAGAATAAGATTTTTGGGAGTTATAAGGGTATTATGTTATAATGGAACAGAATAAGATTTTTTGGGAGTTATAAGTGGTGAATAAGGGTATTATGTTTTCAATTTATTTTAGGCTTGGAAGAAATTGAATGTAGGCTGCATATTTTTTGTTTCCTTTATATCTTTTTTAGCCTAGACCAGCCCCATTACAACAAGAAAAATCCTAATGATGCGATATGGCAAGTGATCTTCATTAATGGATAGGATTTTAGAAAGAAACTTATGGATCACCGAGTCAAGATGTATTTAATAATAATTTGAATGGATTTGGAGCCAATTGACTGATAAGTACGAGTATTACAATAATTCTATGGAAGATTTGTATTTGACTTAACTTACTCTTCCCAGAGCCTTATGATGTGATGATATTGTTTGATTGAGAGTGCTACTGAGAACATTACATTTTGATTGTCTGAGTAGTTGATATAAACTAAAAATTGTAGTTGAGTCAATTTGTGTTATTTTGCTCGGGACTAACAAAAGATTAAGTTTGGGGGTGTTGATAGCTCTTGCAAATAGTAGTCATTCTTTTGCATTTCATATTAACCTTTGCAAGTTTTAAGTGATTTATCATGAGGATTTTAGGAATTTAGTTGGTTATTAGGTTTGGTGAATAAATTCGTAAAGTCTTGAGATTTTGTTAACAAAATGCTAATTAAAGTTATTTATGCAAAGATTAAAAGTTCAAGGCATCTAGGAGCGATTTAGAGCTAAAATGGAGAGTCATATTTTAGAAAAAATGAAAGTGCCCAATTTTCAAGCGCTCGAGTGCTAGAAGAGAAACAAAAAAGTGACTAAACGTTCAACCGGGGGAGGAGTAAAGGTTCGTCTCATGTCTTGGCATTTTCTCAAAGGGTGATCGAGTACAAGAGATTGCCGATTTGAAGAAGGAAGCTTGAAAGAAATTTTGTCTTTTTTTCTTAATTTCTTTTGCATTTTATTGTTTTATTTTAAAGTATTGTTTTAATACTTTTGAGGTATATTTTCTTATTTAATGGAGTTATTTGATTTATGTTAGAAACACGATGGATCTTGAACCGGATATTTGATCTTTATTAATAGATGAATGTTTTATTTTTTTTCTCCGTGGGAATTATATTTTATTATTTGTAATAATTTTTATTCATTTTATTAGTCATACTATAATGATGTTCCAAGAGAAAAGTTGTACTTCTCGATTAATTAAGCAATAATTGATTTAGCTCTGTATGTGGGTGATCTCTAGAACATGATCTTAAGTTGGAGACGATTAGTATGAATAGTGGTTGCTAAATATTTGAATAGTTTGTTAAACCCTACGAAGCTTAGTCCGTCTTAAAATAAAATTAATGGAGATTTGATGATTGAAATTAATTAATTTTCAAGATAACTTATTTTATCTAAAATATAGAGAGTTAAATAGCAGGAAGTTCACCTTCTCATGACAAGAATAATTTTAGTTTGTCTATAAAAATCATTTTCTGATTATGTGGTTCTAAGTGAAATTGATGTTACAAACATAATCTTAATATATTCAAAAAAACCTTAATTCTTAGATTAGACTCTATTTTTATTTTAGATTAGAACTTAAGTAAAAATTCTAAAAATTTGTTATCTTTTGCTTTAGATAATTTAGTATATGAATTTTAATTGAGTTAATTAATTATCTTCATTAGAACTATACTTCACTCATTATTTTATTACTTAAACACAATTAATATGTAACAATCGGCACAAAACAAAACAAAAAAGTTTGTGACCCTCCATGGATCTTATTTTTCTATCTTCTCAAAATCTACTCTGAAATAAATAAATAAAGCCTAGGAACCCACTGACAAAGCACCCATTCTGGACCCGCCACTTTAAAAGAAAAAAAAAAGAACCCCCTCACAAAGCGCCCATTCTGGACCCACCACTTTTTTAAAAAAATAAAGAAGACCCGCTGCCCCTCACTTCCCTTCAAATGCTTGTAACAAGTTTTATATTAGTTTAAATCTTCAAAATTAATAAAATATTAAAAAATAAGTGTAATTTACAGTCATATTTCATAAATTATAGAAATAAGGTATTGATAATGGGCCGGTTGCTATTGATGAAGCTTTAAACCAAGACCTTGGTCATGGAGTCATTGTTTTAAGAACTCAATTTAGGAGTTCAATAATTTATTTTTCCAAGCAATTATTCTTTATGTATAAGCAAAAATACGTATCAATAGGTACAAAAAATAATGGCCAATGGGCCCCAAAAAAATATTAACGGACATAAGCTAAATGAGTGCGAGTTTTAACAATTAGTATATAATAGAATAATAGTTAATACACATGGACAAATAATTTCAATGTTACACGCAGGAACATACAAAATAAGAAAACACCTCATCTACACTTTATAAACATGCTCAATGTTGTGTCCATTGCATTGTCTTGTGTTTATCCACATTATGTTTGTCCACATGCTCAGCCTTGAAAATTTGCTTGCACATGAGGGAAATTGTTTGAACAAGCTTTAACAAATTTGTAAATAAAGCTTCTTTGCATTAACAGTTTTGTAGCTTTCACTTGCCAAATGAACTCTACAATAATAAGTGGGATGCACAAGGGAAAGTTACGGTCATTTAAGTACAAGACAGTTGCAAATAAACAGAGTAAACTATGTGACAAACATAACAGAGTTTGCAATTTCTAAACAAAAATGGTTTCAAGAAAACGAAATCTATAGGCCATCAAATCATCAATATAGAAATTAATAATTTGTATGCAACAAAGATTCAAACCAAGCTCATTAGCGCATACCTTAAAAGTATAAATTGATCTCCATCAACATCCTCTTATCTCTTCGCCTTGTACAAATCCCCTGCGACCACTCTATGTCGGGCTCCCTGCTTTGATTTCTGCCATTGTAATTTCCAATTGCCATACCATGGACCCAAAGCCTCCCAACTACTTTCATACACACTACTTTAATATCCCATTTTTACAGGTAATTAAAGAAATATTCAAATGAACAAAGAAACGATGACCAAATGAAAATAATTAACCAATTCAAGCACAATAGAAAACACCCAGCATGTTTCTCTGGACAACACTGCAATGACAACAAAGATGATGATTAGCAGCACTTCAATAATTAAATATGATCCCACTTCCACTTCAGCTACCATTAATCAAAAGGCAAGGCAAATAGTTTATGTTTCATAGGCAATTTGTAGTCTAATACGAGTTTGCAATCATGCTCACTACCAATTCACCCACTTGGAGCTGTTTCACACACTTCCTAATTATGTCATTAATATAACATGTGCAAATGTGATAAATTTTGATATTATCTAAAATTAGGGGAAGCTAGAGGAGTGATTTTTGGACAGAAGCAACAAATGCAACATGCGCATGCCATTGGTTTGAGTCGAGTCAATTTAATGACACGTGTGCAGAGCTGAGACCGACTGTATGTTATGAGCGATAAAAGTTAAGTGTACCCGAGTATACGATGATAATGTAAAAAAAATGATAAGAAATAAATTATCAAAGTATATGATAGATGCCAGTTATTTTTTTATCTATTTGATCGTAAAATTATTTTTAGGCAAGTAAAGTATTAAGGCGTATTAGATACCAGTTTGAGTGGGTTATTAGTTATAGAGCATGTCATTTTGATATTATTAAGTGTATTATATTTTATGATATTTTTTATATTTTTTGGATTTTTTTTAACTTATTAAAAATTAGTTATTATATTTAATTTGAGTTAGAGTCAAATCAACTTTTAATTACAAAATTGCCACCAAACCCTTCACCACAAAGTTTCCTCCCCTCCCTCCCTAATCGTCGACCCCGACACCACCTCCAGTGGCCACACCACTGCCAATCAACGCCACCAACTTTCATTGGAGCTTCGCCGAATTGTCTCCCCCATCTTCGCGGCCGCTACCCGGCCTCTACGACACAAGAGAGCTGCGCACTTGTGTTGTGCTCTTCACTTCGACTTGGCCATCGGCCATCGTCGCAATATTGCTATCACCGTCCCATCAACCAGACACATTTCCTCCTCCTCGTGTGCCACTACAAAGACTTGCCCAAGGGCCGATCAAGCAAGCCCGGGCATCATGACCAACCCAAGGCCACCACTACTTGCCGCCCTCACCCCCACCGTGATCGTGTCGAGCTCGCCGATCTAGTGCCGACCCACAACCACGACCACACTGCCAGAAAGTTGCCGAAAAACCAAATTTATTAAAATTCGCCAAAAATCGCCGGACTTTTGTCACTTAGACATCCATTGAGTGTTGCATCACCGTTTTGAAATACTGAAGGTAGATCCGAATTGACTTAATCGAATTAAGTAGATTAGCGAATGATTCTATTGCCAGTAATATTTTTGGTCCTATGCAAGACAATTGCAATTGAGACAAGTGAACCTACAAAAAAATATGTAGCTCCTTTGCAAGACAATTGCAATTGCTAGAACGCCAATGTCAAACATTAGAACCTGAAAGACAAAGCGAAGGAAAAGGTAAACCTAAAACCCTAGGTAAGAAATATGCAGTGAAATCATATTGTTACCTTAAGAAAGGTCAATTCCTGCGAAAGATTTTATATCCTCATTAATTATTAATAATGCCTCAATCACAAAGAACAGTCATATATAAAGAAATTTTTGTTTCTATCAGATACAAGTCATTTCGTATGCTTCCACAGTCACG
Source organism: Piper longum (assembly GCA_032619315.1). Taxonomy (NCBI): domain Eukaryota; kingdom Viridiplantae; phylum Streptophyta; class Magnoliopsida; order Piperales; family Piperaceae; genus Piper; species Piper longum. Next base: position 22,567 of record JAVDBV010048648.1, on the reverse strand, counting down.
TGATAAAATGCTGATCACTAATAACCTCATCTCCCAACGACTTCGAGCTCTTGACAGATTGGATAAATATCATGAATATGCACTCTTAATCAAGAGAACAGTTAATTTTTTTCTTTTGAAAAAAATACATTATTCAGAAAATTAATTTAGCATTAACAACGGACCTACTTTCAGTAAATTAATTCAGTAAGTGCCAGTTGCTTCTGCCAGATCCAAGGCTGATAATGATTTTTCACAGCAAATAAGTAATCAAAAGATAAAAATGCACATATTTTGAGGAATGCAACCTCCTCCTCGTGTATTGGAGACAAAAAAAAAACTACAAAATGACGCCAAACGAATTCATAATTTATTGCTTGATAAAAAAAAATTGCATTTTGACTCAACTATTCAAACAAAAATCCGAATTAATTTATACCTAGCTACGCTAATGACCTAAATCAATTCACATGCCACATGCTTTATAATCAAAACAACGGACAACCAATTGCGACTAATGATGGTGAACATGATCTAATCACACAATTACTGAAGCATTGGAGTTCACAACATCAATCCACTAAATTACGGGCAAATCACAACTGAACCAAACATCTGCGATGGAAATAGCACAACAATACAACGAAAGTTGAAACAGCAAGTGACGACCGGGACACCAAATCAGCAAATCTAAAACCGAAAATTCAGAACAAAGGGGGATTGAACGTGTTCGGGCTGAAATCAAACCAAATAAACAAACGAGATCGGATCAAATCATGCTATTTTGGAAGGGGCGAGATGGGGGACTGCGGGGATGAATAGGAAGAGGAAGCGGGTGGCGCTAGGGATTGAGTGGGGGAGGGTGGTGCGGGTGGGGAAAAGGAGGAAGGGGGAGATGGCCGGCGTGAGTTGTGGCATGGTCGACAACCACGATTCCTGGCATGCTCTATATCTTAATCAAATGGTTGCAGGTCTACCACGTTACAACCGAGACCCAGCACTGATACAGCCGTTCCACCCCAAGGCATCGCCCACCACCATCCCGGTCTTCCTCGACCAGTCGGATCTCACGACCTACACGCTCGACCACTCCGTCGTGCTCTACCCGGCCATGGCCTGGACCAGTCCCTTTGGCTGGAGGAAATGGAGGCGCAGACGTCAATGACGATGGAGGCAATGGTGGCGCAATATGTCAATGACCACCAGCACACCCAACAACGACTCAAAATGTTGGCCAATCACAAATCCTCTTGGCCAAAGCTCTCACCTAGAGGTTGTTTTTCGGCAACCTCCCACCTCCACTCCACTCCACTCAGCATATCCCCTACGATTGCAACCCTGTTTAACCTCCAAACAATCGCCAAAGCATTGCAATGATGGCCAAAAGTTGTCGGTTTTTCGGTGGCTTTCGCCTTCTTTTTGCTGATTTTGGCGATCGATACTGCCGCTGCACTATTCATTACACCATTCAAGATGGGAAACTTACCCTGCCTTTTTGTTATGCCTTAAATGCCCCAAACAATCACTGCCAAATTGTCGGCATGATGCAAGAAAATTCCTCGGTCAAACCTAAAAACTGTGTAGCATGTTGATATGTATTCAGATACGAAAAAACTCAGCCTCATATTCAAATGTAAATTGTTGCAAATAAAATGAATTATACATTTATTCGATACTTTGATGCTGTCCAAGCCACAGATGCCCGCTCAGTGCATCTCCACACCCAAATAGGAAGTAGTACCACACTAATTTTTCATTTACAAGAAAAGATTGTATTCAACTATCAATGATATTTATGGTAAACTTGGATAATAATTGCGGGATGTCTGATATCACGGGGCCATAAGTCTGCAGGAGTAGAAGTTGTTAGATCAAGATAGATAAAAACAGGAATAACATTTCATGACAATGCAGGATTATGATGCGCAACAACCATCTTTCGGTAACCATGTCCAGGACAAATTAGTGAAAATACAGAATAACAATGGGAAATGAGATGCACCATGATAAGTTGCAAGCTCGACAGCAGTTCTCTAGCATTGTGAATTGCACAGTAAAGATATACGTATGCATATTATATTGTAAAGATTATGGACAGTCGCATCAAAAAACAGATGCCAAATAAAAGATCTAAATCGCGAAAGTAAAATCAGCGCCACATTTGAGTTAATCATCATTCAAATCACAGGCGTAACAATGCACCAAGGAGCAGTTCCATTTCAGTTTCAGTTTAACTGAAGCAAAAGTCATATAAGTGTCCAAAAACCAATCACACCACTTAGAGGAATTAATATTGTACCTTATGATTTCCATGGATCTGACATAATGGAACTGCAAGCAATTTGAAATTTTTCGGCACTGTGAACTGCACATTCATTGGCAGATGCACGAGGAAAACCTTTGTGCATTCCTATAAATATGAGAAGTTAGAAATCAGTCAAACTATTGTAAAAAGAAGAATAAATGCTTGCATATACCTTAGGCTTTCTTGCATTGGATGGCAAATGTGGGTGTTGCATAGTGTCAAAATCAGATCGCCACCACAGGCCAAGGCACTCGTTGATCTGGAGAAATGGTTACTTTTAACAAGAAATGAGGACAAGCTATTAGTAATTTACATTGCCAATAACACTAGAACAGAAGCTAAACCTGCCAGTCAAGATCAGTGGAGTTTGTAATAGATCCAAGTTTGCTTGAAAGCTTTCGCTTAAGTCCATCAATCTCTACCACAATTTTTGCAAAGGAATATTTAGGTTTCTCTAAAAAGCAGCTATAGCTCAAACTAGTCAATCTATCAAGTTTTGCAGCAAAGAGGCAACTGAGGATGTATCTTTAAGTGGAAGAGATGATGTAAACAGCTTAATGTTACTCAACAACAACGCCAACAAAAAATAATGAGAATGATACAAATGTTTATTTCTGAGATATTTATTTATTTATATATTTCAATTTTTTATTTTTTATTTTTTTTTATTTTTTGAAAATGCCATAATGTGATAAGCTTACCTGATTCATTAGGTCTAAGGCGGCCACCTGGAAGTCTGAAGTATGAATTTCTCACTTGGAGCAGTAACGCATGAGGATGGCGAAACAACTCAACCTAAATAATAAAGAAGATTGACAAAATTTATTTAAAATATCCATTAGGAATAATCAAACCGCACCATTTACGCAAAAAATCTGCAGGTGTATAGTTTTTTCACTTTTTAATGTAGTGGGAACCATATTCACTGGTCAGTTCCTAACAAGCAACCTGTGATAGTAATAACAAATTACTTATTTCAGTTTCTTATAACCATCCAAATTTACCACATCCAAAGGCAGACTTATTAGAAACCTAAATTTACACCATCATTAAGCGATTGAAGGAAGTTATATAAAATTGAACTATCTTATCTTCCACAAAATTTGTAAAAAAACTGATTTAAGAGTTGAGCTGATCAAAACTTGGCTGACTTTATTTTGACTCTTGGACTTGTCATAACCTCAATCTAAAGTTCGGATTGAAGTTAAATGAAGCTGGAATCTACTCAACTCAAAGCTTGATCTATATACAATATAATCATTTATATTAAATACCCTTCCAAGAAATATAAATAAAATAATGAAAGAGCAAAACTTAATAACAATCATGTGCACTGCTGGTCCAAAGCCCAGATAAAGTCAAGAAAGGCATCAGATCATCCAAAATTTTACCATTTGTAATCCCATTGATCCTAGTTTAGGATCCATGTCCCTAAGACCCGTTCTGATATCACGTGAAAGAAGAAGAATGAAAGAGCACAACTTAATAGCAATCTTAAACGAGATAATAAAATTTTAATCAAAGACTACGTTATATTATATGAGATATTATCACAAATAAAAAATATTTCGATTGTTTAGATTATGTAAAAACTGTAAATTATACAATAAAAAACTCAAACTGAGCTAGCCCAAGCTCAAGCTAACCTCAAACCCAATCAGATCAAATACATATATGCTTCACACAAACAAACTCCCTCGAATCGGATAAACAATCCGGTTGATTACCCAAAACAGACAAACCAAAAGCAAGCAGATAGGAACTTTCAACAACTTAACATGTCGCAGCATAACCAGTGAAAAGCATGTATATTTTCCACCATATAAACAGAAATTTTCAATACATACCAGAAGCACTCCCTCCACACAAGTCCTCATGCCACGCCTCGCATAGCTGATTCAAAAAAAAAGCCCAATAATCAAACAGAATAAAGAAAACAAATCTATGAAACACCGGTTGAAAATTCAAAACCTTCGCACTCACTTCGACTTCATCCTCTCGACCCGCTCGAAGATGGTCTCCTCCCTCTGAGGGACCGCCTCGGTGGATCCGAAGTAGTAGCCGCTCAAGGGGTAGATGTCGACGACGGAGCCACTTTCGTCTCCGCCGTTGGCAGAGGCGGAGGAGTCGCCATCGCTCATCGCCGGCGACCGGAGAAGAGAGTGGGAGGGGCGGCGACAAAACGGCGGGGAAAAGAATATGTAAGAAATAAAAAGACGAGACTTCTCCAGAAGCCGGTCACGGACTGTTCGTTAAATCCTTGTCACGGTCCACGGTGTCATAAATGTAGTCTACTCTATGTGCTTCAAAGTTGTAAATATCGTTATCATAACGGGATTTTTACACACTATACGTATCATTCATTGTTTTGAATACCGTACAGGTAATAATACCATATTTATAGTCGATATGGCTATATTTGGTTCAATTAGGTTAATTAAATTCTAAAATTATAAAAAATATTTTATTAAACATTAACAATATATTTTGTCATTAATATTTTATTAAATACCAGTTTAAATACTAAAATTTTCAATAAAAAATTAGACTTTTCAAATTAAAAAATCTAAGTATAGATTAAAATGATCAAAAGCTTAAACTATAACAGATTGAATGGTGGTACACAATATATTAGGTATAATCAAATGATACGATATGATATTTAAAACTATGATACATATTTTTATATTTAGGTTCAACCAAATTTTAATATTATAATTATAATACTAGCTTAAGACTTGGCCATTGCACGAGATTTATTAAATTTATTTTCATAATAATTTAAAATGTTGATAATATGATGCTAAAAAATAAACAAAAGAAAAAGAGGAGAGGAAAATACACCATTCTACTTGTAACAAAGAATTGGAACCTTCATCCTCACTCCTCGGCATAAACCATAACTCCAACCATTGTCTTTCAATGAATTTCACGAATGCCTATAATAAATATATCTACTTTTATAATAATATTGAACATAAATAGAACTATTAAAACACCAAACTTAAATAATATGCATTCTACACAATATGAACCAAAATGAAAAGATAAGCAAGTTAATTAGAAATATTAGAGTACTTGTGATGGTAGTTTGTGGCATTATCCTCCTTATAATTGCACTAGTAGAAAAATGCACAACGAAGAGCATTTCCGGTCAATAATTTAAAATCGGCAAACGTTGAGGTTGAATTGGGTAAAATTTATAACCGGTATGCAACCAATATTGTGGTCGCAACATTAGTTATCACGTTTAGCAACTGGTATAGCGACCGTATATTTGCATCTGTTAATGTCGGTCGCTACTACGGTTTCTAATGTCTTAGTTACTTTTGTGACTTTTTTAGTGGTTGCTAAGCGGTCATTGTTTTAAAATTGTGAAACTGCAAGCTTGGTTACAAACAAGAAAAAATATTTTCAATAAAAAATTTGTGAGAATTTTGGTCGCAAGATTGTTCCAATTAATTTTGTCAAAGATTATTTTAGATTTTGCGACATTGTTGCATATGTTCGATTCAATTAAAAAAAAAGAGGGGGGTGGGGAAGGAGGGGGAGGGTGTTGGGGGGGATAAAATGTTCAGATTAGATCACAATACCCCTACAACCAGAACTGTTGTGGCACCAATGCTCCCGCCGCCACCCCCTTGGTCGTAGTGGCCCAACCCCCCAATGCTCCCCACCGCCATAAACCTCTTGGATAGTGGGCCCTATTTCGCCATTATTTCCTCTGCCCTTGCGCGACGTGCTATCATCGGTGACCTCCTCCTTGTTGGATGTTGTTGATGACCTCCTCCTCAACACCCAATCTCCTCCTCGTTGAATTGTCTTCTTCTTTGCTGCCAACCCATCTTTCATGCCCGTCTAGGCTATTAAACCCTTTTTTATATATCTATAAAATTGGTTGTAATGCATGTCTTAATTGTTTTGATGTTGTTGGTTTAATTGTAATGAGAGTAATTTATTTAATTGATGCAAATGCAATTTTTTTTAGTTCAATGATGATTTGTTCATGTGAATTTTTTTGGGGGGTTTAGAGTTAATTTGTTTATGAACTTATAGTCTTTTTTTAAAAAAATTGATGTTGTGATGTATACGAAAGTTTTGTTGATGCAGTTGTTGTGATTTTCTTGTGCAAATTGTTGTTGTTTTTTTTTTTGATTGATGTTAATTTGTTTATATAAATATTAATTATTTACTTTTGTTGATTTGAGGGGAAGAGTTTATTAGTTTCCTCATTTGAAAGGTGAGATATATTTATTGGTTTGTAATCTTCTCGAGGCTAATTAACTTCACATTATCCTTTTTAGTATACTAATGAAAATTATAAAAAAAATTATTTTATCTCATACATAAAAAAACTTGAGAGGTAAATTATTATCACTGTTTGAGCTATTTTTGTAGGTAGTATATTCTTATTTATTTCAATATTTGTATACTCTATTTCGTTGCATGGTTCAAGTGAGAAAATAATTCGTTTGCCTATTTATTTGCTAGATGTAAATAACAAATATAATTAATGGGCATACCTTTTTTTTAAATTTTTAATGATTTTAGTCGGTTAATTTTATTTTAATAAATAAATATATAAAATTAGTGTAAAAGGGCCCACGTTCCACTTTCCACGGCGCGTGCAAAAGACACCCGACAAAAAGGCGTACTTAACCGCGTCCAAAATAGGGTTAGAGATATTTGGAAACAATTTTCCAAGAAACTTCCACCAGCCCCCAACATTCGTATGCGCTGTTGTTATTATTAATAATCCGAGCCAATCCAATCCGGTCATCGATAATAACTAATGAGAAGACGAGTCAGTGGAGAGTCGCCCCTCCTCCTCCCCGTCTCCCTCCTCACGTCAAAATCCGATGAACTCCACAAACCCCAACCCCTCAAAACCAGGGGGCAAGCGCAAGGCCGTGAAGCACATTCTCAAGAAATTCCACCTGTCCACCTCCGCCCCCGATCCCACTTCCACCTCCACCTCCTCCGACCCACGCCCCCCCGCTGCCGCCGCCAACGGGGATCCCGCCGGCGCCGGTTCGGGATCGCAGCAGTCGAGCCCGTCGTCGTCCCCGGCGCCGGCGTCGGGCGAGCAGGAGGACTACTTCGCGTCCGAGGAGGAGTTCCAGGTGCAGCTGGCGATGGCCATCAGCGCCTCTTCTTCCTCTTCGCCAGCCGCCGACCACGACTTCCTCCTCCGCGATGGCGCGGACGCCGATCGGATCCGCGCCGCCACCCTGCTCAGCCTCCGCGGCAGCCGGCCTCCCGCGTCTGGGCGGTTGGAGGGGGAGGATGCCGGGGAGGCCCTAGCACGGCGGTATTGGGTGGGTTATAGTTGTGTGTTTTGCTCGTGGTTGTGAATCGGATTATTTTTATTTATGTGTTATATGAGCTTTGTGCTGAACGTGTTGCTGTTAAAATTGTTGCAAGTCCTGTTTGAATTGCTGAATTTGACCATCGCCTGTGGTTATCAATCAAATTGTCTCGTCCTACTAACGTAATACATGTTCCGTTGCAGGTTATCTGTGAGTCTGGGTTGTAAAGGTTTTAGCTTTCAACTGATTTCCCTGTTTAGGTTTCTAAGCTTCCTGTTTTAGCTATTAATTTAAGATCTACTGCAGATATGGCTGTAAGTATGGATAATTAAATGTGGTTCAATTTTTACTCTTGTTTGAGAGGGAATTCCGTAGTCTGCTAATGATTTACAATGATTATCTTAGGAGATACGGTTTCCTTCTCCTTACAATTGTTAATATTACAAACGCCTACTTGTCTAACTCCTACAATTGGGTTATTTCTGGGCAAGTACATGCTGTCATTGTGTAAAAAAATTGGGATATGCTTGCTACTTTACTTTTGTCGATAATCTCCGTTTGATTTACTTTTTAAGTTCTTGTAAGTAGACATGAGTGCTTGACATTTGCCAAAAATGTTGATGACAATAATGGTTTGCAGTTCTTGCCGAACAGCAATGGGTATCTGTATCTTGTGCCACCAGAAAGTCAGCTATACTGAAAAAAAATGTAATATCTTATTAGTTACTTGTTTAGATATTATACTTTGTGGAGTTAACACATGACGATCTACTATCTTATTGGACATTGTAAAATGATATTTATCATATTAATTAACTTTGTTACATATCTCTGACATATTTTCGGTATCTCGGCAACATGACCATCCGACACAAAAGTGATATTAAGCATTAGGAACCTTTATGGCATTCTTATTATGATAAGGTTGGTTTTGAAACATGCTTCTTTTACTTTCTTATTTCGTTATATTTGCTGTTTTCCAGGACTATAATGTTCTTGACTATGATGAAAAAATATTGGATGGCTTTTTTGACATTTATGGATTTCCTAATGATCTTGCAAGTCATGGCAAAATGCCTTCAATTACTGATCTCCAGTCAAGTGTTGGGGATCTAGGGTTTGAGGTTATTATGGTCAACAGAACAATAGATCCTGCTTTAGAAGAGTTACTTCAGGTTGCCCAATGTATTTCAATGGATTGTCCTGTTGCTCAAGTCAGCCTTCTTGTACAGAGAATTGCTGAACTAGTAAACGAGCAAATGGGTGGATCTGTTAGAGATGCGAGTGTCATGCTTGCAAGGTGGCTGGAAAGAAGCAATGAATTACGAAGTTCACTTCATACAAGCATATTGCCAATTGGATGCATAAATATTGGTTTGTCACGCCACCGGGCTCTTCTCTTTAAGGTTTGCACCTGTAGTGTACATCTATATGATTCCATTCTATTATTTGCTTACATATTTCTATCACTCATTATTTTTGTGTGTTTTCCCATTTTTTTTGGTGCAGGTATTGGCAGATCATGTTGGTCTTCCTTGTCGACTTGTTAAAGGAAGTCACTACACTGGGATTGATGATGACGCCGTTAACATAATTAAATCAGAAAATGAAAGGTCTTTATTTTTTTCCTTTAAAGTTTTTATGTGTAACAATTTTTGGCATCCAGTATAATGTACGACAATTGTTTGTGTTTTTGGTTGTTTAATTATTCTCACATGTATTACATTGTTCTCTTTGTCTGATTCTTTTCTTTAGTTACATGATATTAGTTATTTGTTTTCCTGAGACTCGTTTTGTGCTATCCATTATTTTCTTAGCCATATCAATGATGCTATTTCTTTTTTAACAATACCAGGGAGTTTTTGGTTGACCTTATGGCAGCTCCAGGGACTCTTCTGCCTGCAGATGTACTTAGTACGAGGGATGCCTCTTTTGGTTCATTGAATTCTTTGTATAGTGAACATGCAGGTGTCAGTGGAAAGGCCTCCACAAAACGATTCATTGATGGAAAACATATTTCTGACACTGCTCTTTCCATACCTTCTCTTCCAAATGCTAGTAGTGGTACGGGCCCAGTGTACAGAGATAGTGGTTTTAATAGACAGACAACATCAAATGGCGCCTCTTCTTTGCAGAGAACAAATAATGGGGTTGTTTCCTCTGTAGATAATGTCAAGAACGAACTTAATTTACAAAATAATGTTGATATGAATAATTTATTTGCTGATCTTAATCCTTTCCATATGGCAAATGCCGGAAAGTTTTATCCCCAGAACAAGTTCATGGACAATAAAGTTGGTTATGAATTTCAGAAACATGTACAAAATGTTGTGGTGGGCCCTGGTAAACCCCAATTGCCACTTGGAAAGAAAAGTAGAGCTACAAATAATGAAGTTCCTCAAAGGAAGCAGTATGACTTTGTGGAAGGGCTTTTCCCAGAAAACAACCCATCAACTAGTGGCACTTTTGGACCTTCGATTGCTTCAACTTCTTCGTCGTCTCCATATAATGGTTCAGTGGATGATCTAAGCATAGTGGGCAATGTTGAGGGATCTTTTATGTATGGTGGTCATTGTAATACCAACATCTTGCAAACAGAAAAGCTGGGAGGAGGTTTGAACTTCAAAGAAGTTGCTAAAACTAGTGAAGCTAATGATCTAGAACGACGGGAAAATGTGGACAGTAGGCAAAATAGGTCAAAGTACACCAATGATAGGTTTATGGATATTCCTGTCGTTATGAATGAAAGGCCAGGGTTGCCCACTGCCCCCAGATCAAGAAGGCTCGATCCAATGCTTGATGATGTAGGTGAATTGGAGATTCCATGGGAAGACCTTGTTATTGGCGAGAGGATTGGCCTAGGTGCTTAAGTTGGTCCTTCTGTCAATTGATGTGTTGCTTGTTCTTTGTTGGTGTTAGATAGTACTTGGTTGCTGTCAAACTTCTTGTGTTTCATGTTTTAAATGCAGTGACATGTTCTCATTGAAATTGCTTCTTTCTCTTTCACGGACAGGTTCTTATGGAGAAGTTTTTCATGCTGATTGGAATGGAACAGTAAGCTCAATTGTGCATTTCCCCTGTATTTACAGCTTTATCATGGATGGGTTGTGAATTGCATGTGGATGCGGCTATGCATTTTGAATGAACTTAGATATCATGATTCTCACTCATCCTCAGTCTTTTCTTGCTTAATCTGTCCCTTGAGTGAACATTTTGAAGGCAATGATAATTCTTAGCTTCGTTGATGTTTGTGTGGTATTAATACTTCTTTTGATAGCCACTTTAAATATGAATTGAGCAAAATTTTTCCTTTGATCGATATATTTATGTGTGAACTGTAGGAAGTTGCTGTGAAGAAGTTTCTGGACCAGGATTTTTCAGGAGATGCTTTGGATGAGTTTCGGAGAGAAGTAAGTTGGACTGCAGGACTATAATTGAGTGTGTACTTTCTTAGGTTTTATTGCTTATATCAACATGTTGTATGGTTCCTCTTAATTTATCATTGTTACCTTTTTTGCCCTAAAGGTGGTAATAATGCGAAGGTTGCGCCATCCAAATGTGGTTCTTTTTATGGGGGCTGTAACACGTCCTCCAAATCTCTCGATTGTATCTGAGTTTCTTCCAAGGTATTGATGGAAAATTTGAAAGCGAATTGATGGTAGTTGATGCTTTCTGTTAACAAATAGTTGGTATAGGAACTTATGTAAACTTTGAAATATAAATTTTATTGTCAACATCTCATCAAAGTTGTGCCTGATGTTTCTTTTGGCACAAGAATTGGGAAATGTTTGATATGGAGAACAAGACAACAGGTTAGCAGTTAAGAGATAAATTGTCAAAGCTGTGATGGAACATGATAAAAATAACTTGCTGTCGAAAATTTGCCATTGGAAATTTTGGTAAAATCAGAATCTTAGAGCATGTTGGATTGAATGTGCAGTTGCATGCTTTGGTTGGCAATCTTGGGTGGTGACAAGGTTTTACTAAATTTATCCAAAGAACATCTCTCCTTTTTAAGTCGAGAATTGAACTCTCAGATTAGATTAAGAAAAAAGTTAGCATTCTTCTCTCAGAAAGATAGATATTGACATCCCCCCGAGTCGGACCTTACCAAAATCTCCTGATATGGAAGAACTATGAACTTTAAGTTTGTGCTCATTTTTTTCTTGATTGGGGCAAACATAAAAAATCCAAGCAAAGCTAAATTTAGAACTTTGAATCAAGAACTTGAACTATATTTGTTACATGTTAGTTGACCTGAATAGCCTTTTAAGTATTCTGGCCTTTGTCAAGTTATATCTTATGAATTCAGGCCTACCACAGGTGTATGTAGCAGTCTACTTGACTTGCTGTCTGTAAGCTATTAGCATATGAATGTATGACAATGGTTGATCTTTTGCCTCAGGGGAAGCTTGTACCGGATACTCCATCGCCCACATTGCCAAATTGATGAACATCAAAGAATAAAAATGGCTCTTGACGTGGTATGCAGTATGATCTCTTCTCTTTTTCTTCTTTTCATAGAGACCAACTGTAGCTGCTAAAAATCTTGAATCAATCACAAGTGCAGGCTATGGGCATGAATTGCTTGCATACTAGTGTACCAACCATTGTACACCGAGACCTGAAGTCACCTAATTTGTTGGTTGACCAAAATTGGAACGTTAAGGTGTCTCCTATTTCTTTCCTTGGATGACTGAATTAGATCATTTATGATTTTTATTTATGCCTTTTGCTGCCATTTCTATATGTTAATCAATCTTTTATATGGATTTACTAAAGCTATTATCTGAACATCAAGTAAGAAATATTAAAGAATTTATTATGAAGTTGGTTGCAGAGATGGGCATTAACTGTTACACATTTTAACTATTAATTATGACTTGGGTGAAATGCTCGTTCTCTATTCTAAATTATTGAACTACAAGTCTACACTATTCCAAATATGGTAACTATCCAGAGCAGATAGAGACATTGTGAATAAATTATGTGTCTTTGGAGATATTTTGAAGATTGTTTGCAAGAGGAATTTCTTGTGGGAAACTAGTGTACGAAGATCTGGTTTAGAGGTTGAAAGTAGTAAAACTATCGATGGGCATTAAATTTGAACAGATTTGATGGCAACAAAAGCCCATTTAGAATGTCCTTAGATGTAAATGGTACTGATGCAATGTGGATTGTGTGACTAAACTATTATCTAGTGGTTTTCATTGTTATGTGAAGGGGAGCTAGCATCATTCATGGTGTATTATTAAATCTGATAATAATTAAAAATTGTAGAGATACATTTACTTATATAAATGATTGGAAAAACTATAGAAACCATTTCGAGGATGAGTGGAGGAGAACGTGATGGTAATTTCTATTTGATCATTTGAAAGCTATTTGAGTGGAGCCTATTTTGCCTTCTGGTGCCGAAGATATTGAAGGAGGCAGTTGCTTGTTTAGACCTTCAAGAAAAGGAAAAATTATGAGTTGATTTGGAAGTAGTTAGTAAGAATGAAATTGGTTACCAGAAGTGGAATATGAGATACTGATAAAACTAAGCAATAATGCAGATAATGGTAATTTGAAGGACTGGTTACACTTGTGTATTGGCATTTTTTTAGATGAATTGATTATTTTGGTACGCATTATTGAATAATAAAAAGGGCACATCAATGCATATAGGCTCTTACATGTGCAGTTCCATGTTAGGATGTCTATGTATGCAGTCTTACCCTCTATTTTGCACCACACTGTTTCTACAACTTGAATCTGTGATTACGGTCACATGGTGGCAACTCTTACTGATTATGCCAGGTTGAATCGTTATTATAATTGATATATATTAATTTGCAGGTTTGTGATTTTGGGCTTTCACGTTTAAAACACAACACTTTCTTATCATCCAAATCCACCGCTGGGACGGTAAGAAACTGGATTCTCTTTTCCTTTCTGGCTTTAGTATAATATCAGTTTCTAACACTTTTTGCCTGTGTATTATTTAGCCTGAGTGGATGGCACCGGAGGTGTTACGAAATGAACCATCTAATGAGAAGTGAGTTCTTTTTCTTGTTCGTGGCTATACCTTGCTTTCTGAATTGATCCTAGGCTGTTGGCACAAATTAATAAGTCTGTAGAAAAAAAGACATAGAGCTTAGAAACATATAATTTCTAGTATCTTCTTATGAACCTTGATCTTAGCTGTCTTTCTGGAGTGAATTTTAAGGTGAATAAATCCTTTTGGAAAAGGTGAATGAATGATATGTTTGCAGAAAAAAGTGGAATAAGTAGAGGGAGCAATTCGAGATGAAGGGGCCAAAAATATCATAGAAAATGAGAGATCATAATCTGGAATGTACAGCTAAGGAGTAACTTGGATTCCAAGAAATTAGAAATTTTATTGGTCATCAAGCACCTTGCTCAAGGTATATTACACATATATTCATAGACTCCAAAGATTCAGTAAATAAGGAAATTACCAAGAATAGACTATTTAAATTTTAAATGGAAGTTCACGTGAAAAGAAAATAGGAAATTAATAATAATAAAATTTCTGATCAAATAACTGACAATAGATGAGAATCGCCTGCCTAAACTGAGGGAACCAGGTCCAATATATTGACATAATCGTGGTATTTACACGGTTATTTTTCAAGATACGGTACAACAAGAATGAGATATTAACAAAAACATATATGAAATGAATAAAATCATCCTAAATTTGACTAGATGAATGTTTCATTGACAATAACTTCCAAAACCTAATTTCATTACTTGTTGACTTCAAATTTTTATGCAGCAAAATGCATTTGACTTTACTTTTTATGGCTGAAATGGATATATCTGCAGCTTTTCTGAGTTTCACACCCAAGAATATTTTGCAGATGTTCTTAATCCTGGGAAAATATGATCTTTTCTTTTTGGGTCCAAAACGTGGACATTATTAATGTTGGAAGATATCCCTATGAGTGAAATTAGTGCATCTTTTTTGTTGGCCTAGGCTCCTAGTATCGTAGGCAGCTTTCAGGGCTTTTTGTCTGTCTTTTTTTCTAAACATATTATCTTATCCTTAAGACTAGAAGTGTTGAAAGAAATAATGACGAATCCTAAAAAAATTTTGAAGCATAATGCCTACAAATTGACTTTTTTCTTAAAAAAATTCTTAAAAGATATCTTCATTTTTTTTGACATTTTTCAACAATAATATTTTTTAGCCTTTATCTTGTTATAATGGAAAGAAGCAGACATTTTTCTTTTCATTTGGTTTCTTTTGTGATGTTTTGTGTATCATTGTCCAACATCTAGAACAAGATGTAACAAACTCAAGCTTGTTCTAACTTTTTTGCAGATGCGATGTATATAGCTTTGGAGTCATTTTGTGGGAGCTTGCAACACTGAGAATGCCTTGGAGTGGAATGAACCCCATGCAAGTTGTTGGAGCTGTTGGATTTCAAAACAGGCGGCTGGACATCCCAAAGGAAGTAGATCCCTTGGTTGAAAGAATTATATGGGAGTGCTGGCAAACGTAATTTTCAATCATGACCATATTACTGCTCTGGTCTTAGTCATATTAGCCTCATTTTATTGTGATCCATCCCTTTCGATTATACTGTTTTTACAGGGAGCCGAACTTGAGACCATCATTTGCACAGCTGACCATTGCTTTGAAGTCTCTGCAGCAGCTAGTCATCCCAAATCAGCAACAGCTGGATGTGCAAAGTTCTTCCCTTCCCCAAGAGATCTCTGTAAACTCTACCCCATAAAATAGTCGCAGCTTCCTAATTGTGGATAAGAAAAAAGATGTTACCTGTTTTTTTAAGGGTGAAGTTGAATGATAGATAAAAGCTAGGTGATTAGAGAATATTAAGTAGCAAACGAAATGTTGGTGCCATACATCGATAGGTTAAGTGAAATATTTTTCAGGCTGCTGCATCTTCTGTAAGAAAGTTGCAGCAGCAGTATTTTTTGTACAGGGGCTATATATTTTATCTTGTGGATGCTAGCATGAGCAAATAATTGTAAAGCAATCAAATAATATTTGTGCTATGTATGTAACTCTGGACAAGTCTTCAATAACATGAATCGAAAAGAAGAGACTGTCCAAATAAAATCCTTTGATGCATGTTTAAAAAAGAACTTGACTTGAGCTGATATATATGTGATTGAAGTATACCATTTACTTGTAACTCAGTTGCAATAATGTGGCTTCTTTGAGCAATTGGGCTAAAAAAAACTGCAGCTTGTGGTTGACTAAGGTGTGATAATCAAGCAAAGCCCGAGTTGTAATTTTAATACTCCATATCTAGTATACAAGAGATCCAGCCCAGCTGTGTTTAGGGTTTAGGATCTTGTTTGGTATTTAACGAAGTTTATTATGTTACTAACAATAATTTAGTGATGACTGAAAATAACATTACTGTCATTAGTTATGGAATTTGTATGATGTTGGTTGAGGATTTGGTTGAAGAGGTTTTCCTCCATGATTGGTTTTCTATTCTTTGATTATTATTGTTAATCGATCAAATTCGGTAAAAAATGTATCAACCTAGTATATACTTGTGTGGTAAGTGCTCGGGAGACGATTTCAAAGTGGACCGTTAATCAATAATATCATTATTAAATAATTTTATATTATTTATTAAAATAAGATGATTAAGTTAATTATTATTTAACTTAAAAATTTACACCGTAATTATTTTATGATCAAATATGAGTTAAAATATTATTATTTTAATTAGTTAACCATGTTGGCATGCAAAATGAGGTTGCATAAACATGGCTAAAAATAATAAAATTTTAATCTTTTTTGTTTCAATCGGAGATTAGTAGGTAAAAATATAATTTTACATCAAAATAAGTATTATATCACAATAAACAAAACCATTCCAAGATTTACAAGTGAACATGATTATAAACAGTTTTACATGTTTAAACTGAGAGACCTCTAATGCCTAAACAGAAAGATCTATATGCAAGTACATTATGCAAGTACATTATGATCATTCCCAAAACAAAAAAAAGAGAGAGAGAAAGTGTACTTTGCGGGGAAGGGGACAAGTGGAAGTAGAAGAAGGAGAGGAGGAAGACAGAAGACAAGGTGGGGGCAGGTGGATGACAAGGAGGGGTTGGAGAGAAGGATGACAAGCGAAGAGGTGGGTGGTGGCAACATCCAATGGGATTGGGAGGAGAGGAGAAGAAATAGGGAAAAGGGGCTGGGAGAAGGGTTTTGGTGAACACTGATCGTGAACGCAATGTTGCGGTGTTTTGAGCATGCACGTGTACAAACTGTTACACCCATGAGGCCCTAGCACTGTTGTGCACACACCGGGTCGAAAAAAGATAAATGGGGAAGAAAAATAAGGGGAAAACTGGGGAAATAAGTGGGTGTCAAGGTAGCTATTAGGGGTATTAAGGTACACGGAAAATGTCATGTCAAGTAACTAAAACTCTAAACTAACGTGAGGCCAAAGGTAGAACATGCACAATAGAATTGCAAACATGGCCTAAGCGCACATGACCAACTTGACAATTGGAGCCGATTGAAAAATTTAATAGCGGATGCACCCAATACAAAATCCTAAAATAACACACATGGATCTTCTTAACACTAGATCGATTGAACTGAACTGACTGCGTGCTATTCAAATTGAGCCAACAACATATAGAATATAAATTACTGGGCCGGAGGGCTAGGTTTGACAATCATTGTGTGTTTTTTGTTTCCAAAAGCTCCCTTGAAGTTGAAGAAATTCGGTAAGTTGCACACTTAAATCAATCCTATGTTGATTAGTTAAAATAGTGTAGCATTAGTTCATTGTCAAGCTCACGAATCTTATAATCCCAAAATCCTTTAACTTGTTTCAACTTTGTCACTAGGAACATAGGAAAATCCATGAACATAACCTTTCTAAGCATTAAACAGCACAGTGTGAAAATCATTAATAGAAAGCCAAAAATTCTTAAATCGATAAGGTTTGGGGAAATCCGATTCAACACTATCAACAATAAGAGTAAAAGGAAGATGATTAGAAGTAGAAGTTGAAGGACTCAATAAATACGCAGAGAAAATTTGACATGCCTGGAGCCAATTAAGCAAGGCAACCTCATGGTCCAATCTTTCACGTATATAGTGCATACCTTCATGATGATTAGACTAAGTAAACACACTTCCAACCATTTTAACTTCAAGTAAGCCAAAAGATATCCATTTCTTCCACACTTGTTACTGATATCGAGAGACGAGGAACCTAAGTACCACCTTGTCTCTCCTCTATCGATATAATAACATTATAATCCCTCATTGCCAAATATTTTCCACTATATTTATCAAGCAACATCTGAAAGATATCTAGATAACTAATCTCCCCAAAGGCTAGAATAGTAACTCAAGTAACAATACAGTTTCCAGAAACAAACTGAAGATCCATATAGAGTGATTTTTTCTATCATAAAAATAAACCACCAGATTGTCCTCTAATAGAAATAAAATCCAACACTCATACTTTGAGTATCTACTTTTGTAAATCTCCAATTCAGCCCACTTACAAATTGAATCGAAATGATAAACTTTAAGATGCTAATTCATAATTAATTAAAATGTAAAATTGACACATAAGGACCTAGATCACTTAAGGCATTAGAAGTTGGAAACCTAAGAGATTTTAATGCGTACATAAAAACACACAAAATACATGCACAAAACTTCTATGACTGGGCTTATATAAATATGACATCCTTAATATATCAAAATTCCAAAGGAGGCTAAAAATCTTGGAGAAAATTTGACAGTTTTTTCCTATAACTAGGACATTGGAAAATTTTTTACAACCTATAAATATTCACGTATAATAGAATCACACATAGAGCATTTCAAAAATTACATTTCCACACATAAAAACATGTATGCGGCGTTCCACCTATTGGGATTTTAACATACAAAATCTCCAAATACTATATTGTATATTTTGACAAGGCAAACCAGAAAAGATGAAAGATATATCACACACACACACATTTAATGTGGAACTTCCAAAATAGAAGGAAACTATAAACCATCCACTATAATCAAGTAATGGGCACACACGTCATACAAAGCCGGTACATTATCTTCATCATAAGCCGGTACATTATCTTCATCATTTGGATCACACGATGACATCCATAACCTCCAACTGTGATACACATTTAATTGAGAACACTCAACCTCTAACTAGAATACACTCTAATTAGGAACACTCAACCTCTAACTGGAACACACTCTAATTAGGAATACAAATTGGGAAGACTCATACCTTGTGAGGAGAGGCTCTCCCTCCTCTAAGAGAGAGAGGGAGAGCCTCACTGCAAAACCTCATAGTGAAACTCAATAACACACTCTTCAGAAAATGATCTCTCTTCAGCTCTCTCAATTACACTTCAGAAAATAATCTCACTTTTTTTCTCTCTCATTACACATATACAACTACATATATATAGAAAAGACGCATCCTCAAGATACGGTTAACCACGTAGATACGAAGGGCCAAACACTGAATACTCCTCGTCTTCAACAATTCTTCTCGAATTCTTCGTACCTCTTCGAATAACATTATGTCTTTACGATTTCCCATGTAGTTACATATCTTCTCACATTCATCGTATGATGAGGGACCCCTAACACCACCTCATTCACGACTATCATAGAGCATTTACATTGACACTATACATTCTTTAGGCTATGGTTTGCCAGATATTTACATGGGCCCTTCAACTTGCAAAACAAAGCTCAGATCTCTTCCAACCCATGTTTCTTCTTCACTCCGGATACCTGCACACGTAACATGATTTAGTGTACTTGGGATTTACTTAACCTTCATTTTTAGGATTTGAGGGTTTGGAGAATTCTTGCACAAAATAGGTTAGACTTAGGAGCCCTAGAGTATTTCGTTTGTAAAACAAAAAGATATAGTTAGAAATAAACAAAACATGAATATAGAAATCTGGCTTGCATTTCAAAATGGTTTGAGGCCCCACAATTCACATTAACACGACAGCCAGTAACACCTAAGCAAACCAAGGAGGGAGGGATATACACAAAACAAAACAAAAGTAGCAACACAAAACAACGCTTCCAAACCCAACATCTCCAAGCCTCCTCATGACCTGTGCACCTAGGCCGGCCAACGCCATGACAATCAATGCACTTACATAAATATAAGAACATCAGCAACTAATGTCATTAAGTCTTAAATAACTAATAAAGGAGACAACAAATTGGCAAATGGACAACTCATTGTCTACGGGGAAAATTGAAATGAAACTTAAACTTTTTCACACACACACACACAATATAAGTCACAATACGACCAATAAGGCCTAATCATAATAATAGAACCAGAATAATCAACAGTAACTTGTCGGTATTATGCATGAGCTGAGATTTGGTCGATGGCAACATACCATTGGCCAATAAAGCCTAACTGATCACAACTGGGATATGACATGACCTTGATATACTCAATGGAGAGCACGCATATGTTGAAATACTGAAATATACTTTGCTAGTGGGTACTATACTGATAACCATAAACATACAATTAACCACTAACTGAGCTCCACATGTGGATATCAACGGGGCTCCTCGATTAGCGTTACACTCCCACCCACCACGTGTGCACCAAAAAGCCAATAACATATAATAAGTATAAGATCTGGGTAGGGTTAAATCAAATAGTGCTAAAGGGTGACTTTTGATACTATATCTCATTTTTTAAAAACTCGTCAACGGATCTCAACCTTAAAGTTTTATTAATCTAGAAGATCGATAAGATGACCCGTAAATATGGGATCCAATAAAATGCTACTAGCTACATCTGATGATGCAACCCAAAACACATGATTTAAGCAATAAATCAAGCTGAGGGAGAGTCCTAACGGATTTGAGAAGTTCTCCTCGTCCTTCCATGAAAGCTCAACTTTGTACGGTTTAACAATGTAGACCACTATTCAAATCCTATATAATGCATCTGTGCAATCATATGCAACCAGTTGTAGATCCAACAAATAACATGACATGCAGGACAAAAATTTAAACACACTACATCACATATCACATGATGAGTGTGTCGAAAACTGCACGAGATTCTGATAAATCAAATAAGGATGTCGAACGGAGATTCAGTTTTTATAAAATATATTTTGCGACTTGCCCACGTACTTAAACTCTATGTTAATATATCAAATTGCTTGGAGAACTTAGGGAAATTAACACAATATATTTGTCATGCTAATCAAGAAAGAGATCTTGATAAAATTATGAAAATTAGATTAAATTACCTTTAACCTATTTAACCTAATTGTTGTGATAATTTTGTCGTACTGACTTCGGATTAGCAGAAGTTGAAAATATTAGATCGTAAATTTTTGGCAAGCTCTAACGAAGACACTTGAGATATCAATTAAAATTGGGTCAGTACCCGTTAATTAAAACTTATTTTATTATTTAAATTATCTAATAACATTCAGTTAATGAGGATAATTATGTAAATTATTATTTATCTTAAGATCATGCCAAAATCAATTTTATAATCAAACATGGGCTAAATTATCATTATTTTTATTATTTAGTTAATTTACTAATTTGACATACGAAACAAGGTAGCTCGCACATGGTCCAAAAATTACAAAGTTTTAATCTTTTTATAGTTTTAACCGTTATTAGGTGGATTAGGAGATACATTTTACGTTTTCACGCCGACACAAATATTTTATTAGATTTTTATGCAATCGGTAAGAAAACTAGTAAATCTAGATGATGAGATGAAGCTCTAGGTATTTACATTCTTAATCAGAGATTCTACATGTAAACAATCATGATCATGGAAAAATGAAAAAAAATGGGAGAGAAGGGCATCATACCTCCGCGGGGAGAAGAAGAGGAGGATAAGAAAGATAAGAGGGGAAGAGGAGGGCTGGATGTGGCTACAGACGGCTATGATGGAGAGATGGCTGTGACAAAGGGGGGTCAAAACCAGCAAGAGGTGGCAAAGTGCGGAGGAGGCCAAAAAGGGGGTGATGGTGGGGGTTCCCTCACCCAAAATCAAGCTAGTGCAAGGGTGCCTTGTACTACGACGAGTGCACTGGCGCACATTTGTCTGCACAAAGGCGCTCCCGGGGAGCCCTTGAGCTGCACACAGCATCACGACGGGCAAAAGACCAGGAAAATAAAGAGGTGGAGGGAAAAAGAAGAGATGGGCTTGGGATGGATTCTAGGGCATGACTACAGCTAGAGGTAGCAGAGCGCTGCCAACTTCCTAGTGTCAGTACAACCAAATCAGGCCATCTCTAGCTAGGCCACCACTTTCACCAATTTCCCTTCACTGCCGGAAATAGATCCCGGCCAAGTGCCATCCTTGGAGAAGGGCATTATCGCCAGAAAGTTACCCCAAATCTACCTGCAAAATAAGTTAAGCAGCAAGTGGCTGCCATCTTTCCGACTTCCATTTGACCGCCGGCCACCTTGGCACGGTCATTAATTCTCCTTGCTTCCGGCTACGAACCCAAACAAAGGTATGAAGCAATCTGCCGCGACCCTCTTCGGAAAAAGGCGATAAATATAACACCTCAATTTTGGTTCACCTAAGAAACGAATTAGAACTGTTATGATTGAGTTGGGTCATGTATAAATTAATTAATCTGTAAGACTCAACGATAATTAGATAAAAAACAACCCTCTTTGCATCTTTAGAATGGAAGACATTAATAAATATACATAAAAACACATCTAACGTAGATAAACTCATGAAAGAAAGCTACAACATTCTGAGTGCAAGTGTGTGTAGCATTTATTTATCCTTCCACCAAAGCCGATCCAACATAGGAACACAAGAACTATGTATATAAGAAGCAAAATATCAATACGAGTGTTTCTAGTCTAAAAAATAACTAGCACAAACTGGCAAACCATATATATATTCCACAAGGAAGGAAAACCATATATATATATATATAT
>JAVDBV010048646.1:0-11639 GCA_032619315.1 Piper longum | reverse complement strand
CCGGATGAGGCCCAGGGCTGGTCAGGGCGGCATGGCGACGGCGTGGTGGGGCGGAGCGACGCCGATCGGCGGCGGGGCGGCACCGACAGCGGCGGCGGCGGCGCGGCATGGTGGCGGCGTTAGGGTTTGGGTGAATGAGGGGAAGGTGTCGGGGTAAAGAAATGAACTGATGGCATACTCGTAAATAAAACTTGACTCGACTCCGTCTAGAGTCAAAATAATTATTTACTCAAAATAAATTTTTAAAAAATCCAAAAAAATTGGAAAAATTCCCATAAAATAAAATAAACACCAAAACATCATAATGACATGCTTAACTATCAACCCACCCAAACTGCCCGTAACGCGTCCTAACGCGGTAAACGGCCTAAAACTAATTCTACGATCAAACTACATAATAATAAAAAAAATTGGATTGTATACTCTCATATATTCTGATAACTCATTCTTTTCTACTGTATTCATGACGTTATCATCATATACTTGGGTACACATGACCCCTCGTAGCTCATACACACGACTGGCGTCGCTCAGTACATGTGTTCTGAAACATACTCGACTCAAAAATAACGGTCGAACCGACCGGTTCTAAATATAAAACCCTAACTTGAATCATGGGTTTTACACGAGGTGTTACAAGAAGATTGCAAAGGATGATAAGGCGTACATGTTTATTAACTCTCTGAATTCGGTATATGAATCGGTTGTGACGACTTTGTTGTATAATTAGGATTCTATCGAATTTGATGACCTTGTTACAGCTTTGTTATATGATGAATTAATGACTAAAATAAGGAAGAGATCAATAATGATAAAGTTAATCTTTATGTAGCTATATAACCCGAAAATAAGGGGAAAGTCTTCCAAAATAAGAGTAGAAGCAAGGGGAAGGGCAAGCAGGATAAGATCAAGGTTATTAGATATTGTTGCAAACAGGGGGGTCACTTCAAGAAAGAGTGTAATAAGAGGAAATATAATAGGAAGAAAAAGGATACACAGCTCGCTACAATATCTAATAACACTCTTTGCCGCTGCATTAGAATAAGAATTTGTATATGCTACAAAGACACACAGTTGCCGTTGTGTTGCAGTTTTTAACTTTGAGGACACTAAACATTTTATGTTTGCATACGAGGTTAGGTAATATGAGTGAGAGGGGCATGACTAAACTACAAGGAAGGGATTTACTCGAGGGTGGGTTTGAAAACATTTTATCTCAACTATAGGTATTGTGTTCGTGCCAAGTAAGCAAAGATACAATTTCAATCATTCACATCTTATACTAATAGTTCTATCTTGGACTATGTTCATATTGATGTATGAGGGCCAGTATATATGAAATCTCACGGTAGTGCTATTTATTTTATTACCTTCATAAATGCTTTTTTTTTAAAAAAGTTTTGAGTATAGTTTATAAAGCATAAGGACAAAGATTTCTCCATGTTTAAATAGTAAAAAGTGGAGGCGAAAACTTAACTTGAGAAGAAACTCAAGTATTTGAGGTCTAATAATGAAGGTGAGTTTAAGTTTAGGAATTTGTTGATTTCTATAAACAGAAGGGTATAAGCCGACATTTCACAACACCATATAGACCTCAGCAAAATGGTGTTGTTGAAAAGATGAACATGACTTTGTTAGAAAAGAGGAGGTGTATGAGATTGAATGGAAGGTTGCCTAAAATATTCTTGGCTGAGACACTGAATATGGTTATCAACAAGTCACCTCATATTGCATTGGAAGGGAAAACTTCGGAGAAAATATGGATAGGTAAACCAGTTAACTATTCTAATTTAAAAGGTTTTGGTTGTCCATATTTTGTGTATATACATGATATACAATAGTCTAAATTGGATTCCAAATCAAAGGAGTGAGTGTTTCCTAGGTTCAAGATAGGTGTAAAGGGTTCTAAGCTGTGGGATGCAACATCAAAGAATGTTATAAGCAACAGAGATATTATCTTTGATGAGGATTGCATGTTAAAACCTAGTTGGTTACATGTGAATCCAATGGAGGTTAAGGTTGATGAGGATAGTAACATTGTTCCAATGGAACTAGATGTAAGAAATGCTTATACAAAACTGTCGATTGAGGATGAGTGTGCTGAACCATTTCAAGAAGAGGCATCATTTTAGTAGTACTCAAAACGAGGAGCATTTGCAGACCTATTCCTTGACTAGGTAACAGGAGAGAAGGGAGACAGATCCTCTGGTCCAACTCGGGTTTGAAGACACGATAGCTTTTGCTTTAGTTGTGGGGAGTAGTGATCCAGCTTCCTATAAGTAAGTCATACATAGCAAGAAATCAAGTCGGTGGATAACGACAATGATGGAAGAACTTGGGATTTGATAGAGCCACCAAAAGGAAAGTAATAGGTTGCAAATGAGTATTTCGTAAAAAGAAAGTAATTTTCTAGAAAGTTAGAGAAAAATATAAGGCTCGGTAAATAGCAAAGTGTTGTGCTCAACGAGAGGGTAAAAATTATAATGAAATATTCTCACCGGTGGCCAAATATATATCAATTAGAGTAATTTTGGCTTTGGTGACAATTTATGATTTGGAATTGGAACATCTTGATATAAAATAACATTTTTTCATGGAAATTTAGAGGAATAGATTTTTATTTATCAACTTGAGGGACAAAGAATATGACGAGCGCATATAGTGTACAAATTGAAGAAATCACTATATGAATTGAAACGGTCTCTTCGCAAATTTTATGAAAGGTTTGATATTTTTATGATTCAAGTTAAATATACTCGGTTTGAGTATGATAGATATATTTATTTTAGAATATTGGTGATATGTCATATATTTCTTTACTATTGTATATTGATGATATATTAATTACGTTTAAGAGTTTGGTTAAAGTGAATAAACTCAAGTTTGTCAATAAAATTTGACATGAAATATCTAAGCTTGGCATACCTAACACTAAGGGAGTGTCAATTCTTCTTACTCAACACTTCAATTTTTTGATTGTTGTGTCTCCTTAAATAGATAGTGTTATAGTAGGAATATTAAAGTTTCTTTATGCTCAAGTTATTGGGTGTTTAATATATATCGTGGTTTGTACAAGATGGTTTGTATAAGGTCTGATATCGCTCATTTCGTGAGTGTAGTTAGTACGTATATAACTAATCCAGGGAATAAATATTGAAATATTATAAAATTCATTATGAGATATTTGAGGGGTATTGATATTTATGGAGTGGTTTATACTCACGGATTAACATATTGATTGGCTCTGAGATTATATTGGAGATCTAAATACCAGGAGGTTGACAGCAGGCAATGTTTTTAATTTGGGTGGAGATGTAATTTCGCGAAGGTTGATGCTTCAAGCCAGGTCGCCTTCGCAGAGAGAGAGAGAGAGAGAGTACTAGAGACCCTTGACTTCTGTTTACAGCTTTCCTTGTACAATTCACGCGAAAACTAGGACGCTTCACAGCTGCCATATGGTAGCAGGATAAACCTTTCCCTTCCATTAATAAAACAAAAAAAGAAGTAGGTTTACTTCAGCAGCAGTATCCCCCAATTCCATTCGTTGAGCTGATGCCATAAAACAAATAGACGAAACTGGGAAGGAAGCTCATGTATTGAATGTCTCTTCTTTTTTTTTTGTTACCTAGCTAGCACATCAATTCCCTTTTCTATACCATCTCATCGCCTTGTTACCTAGCTAGCACATCAATTCCCTTTTCTATACCATCTCATCGCCAGGCATTGAAAATTCGAAAGGCTTCCATTTCGATTTCGTTGGCTCATTTTCATGAGCTCTCTTCTTCACCAACTTCCCTCTAAAGCTCGGAAACTTAGACCCCCTCTCCTCTCGGATGGCATCCAGCTTTGGCCTCCATTGAGCCGACCTCCTCCACCCCACAAGCTGCGAGTAATCCTTTCGCAGCTGAGGAGTGGTACAGAGCAGGCCACCTTTCCAACACTCGATATCGGCATCCTTCGCCCCCAACACGGCTGCCTCCTCTCCATCAACCCTCACCTTCCGTGTTTCCGTCAACCTTAGCATGAACTCGGCAGACACCTTTATCTGAACGGACCCAGACGAGGCCATAACTACATCAAAAGCCGGTTTATAACTGCAAGCAGCTGCTTTCTTTCCAGATGGAATATAGGGGCTGGAGTACTGTGCCGACGCAACTGTAATGGAAGCAATGGAGGCAAACGACAGGACCAACTGGAAGAAGTGTCTGGGGAGCATGAAGTATCTCTGGCCGAGCTTGAGCTCATCGGTCTCCGACAAAACAGGGACCTTTTGGCCGATGAAGAATGAATCCGAGTTGCAGATAAGATGCATGGGAAACTCGGCCATGAGCTCAGCAGCCGCCACGGCGCGGTTGTAAACCATCCCTCGTTGAGAAAAATCCTTGGACATCAACGACAATGGGAAAATAAGACCTAAACAATAAAATAAAATAAAATTATAAAAGAGTATAAATTTAATGTAAATTTTTTTTTTCAATCATAGAATCAAAAATTACAGAACAATAACGAATAATTTACTATTTTAATTAGTCATCAAACATATAAAGATGTAAAAGAAAATTACTCACATATCTTATACTATTGATATTACAAGATTTAACTTTTTCTTAATACTCCATATAAGATTAAATTTGTGAATATTTTCCCTCTTTTTTTAGCTTTATACTTCTCCCTTTCTCTCTTTTGTTTTACTTATCTTTTTTCTGCTCGTCTTGTTTTTGCTTGTCTTTTTCTTACTTGTCTTGTTTTTAAAATGAAACAAATGAAGCTTAATTTATAAAAAATTTTTGAGACTCTTCATCCTCTATAAAATAATTAACAGCCACTTTTAGTGATATTTCGAGATTTTTTTAATATTGTAATAATGGACTACACATATTAACACACTCCACTATCCAAGCCGACAACTATCACATTAATTTGTTGAGGAGGCAGAGGAGAGGAAGAAGAGAGGTCGGGCGGGAGGCGGTAGACGCAAGAGAGGTGACGTCCGAAAAGGTGGAGACACCATGCCAATGTGTGGCAGCTGCTCATGAACTTGAATCCCATGAAGCGTGTATCATTCAACCTCTCCGGCCGACAAAAGAATGTAGTTGAAACTGATCAAAGGAAACAGTAGTAACCAAAACTACAATGGAAGAAGAAAGACAAGGGTGAATAAAGCCGGAGATGATTTAAGGGAGGAAGCAAAAGAGAGGAGAAAATAGAGGAGATACGATACGGATGGAGGGAAAAGAGAGGGATCATAGGAGAGAAGAAGCAGGGAGAAAAGTTTTGAAGATAGTCAGGATTTGAATACAAATGTGGTGGGATATTAGAGGTGCGGTGCAGGTTATAATGAAAGATAGATAATAGGAGATAGAGAGCGGGAAGTCCCCTCTACTTTTCCAAGGAATCCATTTTCAGTTTTCAGAGAGCTTCACCGTCTGACTCCAATATGTTCTTCTTATACCCGTTTGATTTGATTTATAAAAATCCGGCTTTTAACCCTTCTTCCCCGTCCACCTTAGTCGTACATTAACCAATTTCGGTTCAAGAGTAACCTGCTCGCCACTTGCAAGGGGTGGACTTGAAGATATCACATATTTTGTTCTCTTTTCCAGCTCATGGCTGTAATTGGGCAGAGGGGTCCCCGTGAAATGTGGCCTATTTTTCTTTTCAAAATGATGATGGCCAGCAATCTAATGATAGATAATCAAGGAATGGGACACTTTCTACTGGCTAATTGTTTCCAAAAAAAAATTCAAAAAGGCCAGCGGAGTCAACAATTTATGAGCAGGTAAAACAACAAAACATCAGTCTTGCAGGATCTTCACCCATTTTGGCTTCAAAATGCTACACAAATCTGATCCTTGATAGGGATTTAGATTCAGGACAACCAAAATTTTGATTGAATTGAATTGAGAATAATAATAATATATAACCCATAAACTGATGCTTAGAAGCATTGAAATGCTACACAAATCTCCATCAAAATAAAAGTGGATGTTCCTCTAACCGTTGCTGCAAGTAATCTGCACTTTCGTGCCTTAACTGTCAATGGGTGGCCGCTGTCTATGGTGATTGGTGACACTTTGGTAAGCAATGGCCAATGCTAGAGCCTACACAAATTTTCAAACTTAGCTTGGAATTTTGCAAAATTACCACCTATCGAATAATAAAGGATACAATTTCTTAAAATCAGATAAAACTCAGAAAAATAAATAAAAAAGCAGTGAGCTTACAATGTGATCACGATCTGGCGGAGTATATATGCCTGTTGTAATGGTGGTTTTTCTTTGATTATCTCCCTTTGAAGAATTTGTGGCATTCCTCAATCCAGAAGGAACAACGACAACAGGCATGCCCACAAGATTCCCCAAGCAAACTTTCTCCCAGTCGGTTGCATTTCCGACAAAAGCATCAACAGTAAAGCTCTCACGCACTTCATTAATCAACTTGCCACGAGCTCTTTGTGCCTATAGACAAAAGTGCTCCTTTTTACGTAACTGTAAAATATTCTAAGATAGCCTAAAGATAATAATATCATACGAGTAGAGCTAACCACAAGCTGAGCATACCTGCAAGTAATCCACAGCCGGTACTAGTCTTGCACGCCGAAGCTCAACAGGCCATTGGTCTTGAGCTTCATATGCATTGTCACGTCCGGCACGTTGCCATTCATCAAAGTGTGATAACATGTCAACATCCATTGTAAAGTTCAATATTCCTTGCACAGATTTTACAGTATAATTTAATTTAAAGGGAACCGTGTTGACACCTAATGAGGCAAGAACATTAACAACCTGGAACAACCCCAACATTCACAGTTAAATGAGCTCTCTCAAACAAAATAGAATACAAATAAAAAATGAAAAAATATTTTCACTTACGTCCATGTCAGCATCTTCCAGATATCCAACTATGAGCTTTCTCACATCCACCAAAAATGGATCACCAACAGGTATATGCCTGGATGAAAAATCATTCGGATCCTTTCCACGGATGGCATCTAATACTAGGGAGCAGTCTATAGCACTTCGACAGAATGGTCCAAGCTTATCCTGCAAAGAAAATAAATGATTTAATCTTTCATTTGACACTATAAAATAAATAACCCGAATTTGCTGAGTAAATAAATCATTGCAGAAAGGTGTTATCAAATTTCAGATTGAGTTCTTAAAAATCACAGCTAATAGAATAGATAATAGATCTACCAGGCTCTCAGAGATACTCATGACACCACTTCGGCCTACCATCCCAAAAGTTGGTCGCAACGCTGTTATTCCACAGCGTGCAGCTGGATAGGTTATAGACCCTGCCGTTTCAGAACCAATAGCAAAAGGAACCAAACCTGAACAATGAAAAGAACAATGAAAAAAATAAACGGAAACAAATATAGATGTCATTGAGTGCAAAACACCACTACGAGAAAAAAAACTAGGAACCTCTACTGTGACAAGGAAACCTAGGCAGGAGTTGATGGTCCATATCACTTAATGAACTACATTACTTCTGACATATGGTATTCAATTCGTTAAACAAGGCTTTTTCTTGGTATAGTATTAGTTAAAATAAAGTCAATATATTGTTTATCAGTTTTATATCCACACAAATATTTAAGAAGTTGACCACACCAATTTTCAAGACATCCACTCTCTTGAATATCCCTGCTCTAAGGCCAATAAAGATGGCTCAGATGTTTGAGTTTGAAAAAACCAAGGTCAAGAGGTACAAGCTGTTTGAACATTTTAAACAATCTATATATATACGACAAGAACAAACCCGCAGAGGTGCTAGCAGCTGGTCCGGCAGATGAACCAGTAGAAAATTCATCAATATTCCAAGGGTTCCGAGTCCTTCCCCCAAACCAGATATCATCATAAGCAAGTGAACCTGTAACAAGTTTTGCTATGATTACAGCACCAGCTGACCTTAACCTGCAATGAAATACAGCGAACAATGTCATCCAAAGAAATAAAGAGTTCTTTTCAAAATTTGGTCTCGCGAAGATACCTTTTATAAACCCAAGAATCCATGTCAAGAATTTGATCTTTGAAATCTTTTGAACCCCAGGTTGTTTTATGCTTAGGAACAGATATTATATCTTTGAGACCATACGGAATTCCATGCAGTGGACCTACATCAGCGTCAATAAAGCATTGTGATAAAGATTCCATAGATTATATAAACCAAACAAAACAAAACAAGCATACCCAAGTACACTCCTTGATTCATTAAATTATCTGCCTCTTTGGCTTGAGCAAATGCTAGGTCCTCCGTGAATGAAATTACAACTTGAAGTACAGGGTCATATCTGGTCATATTGGCACAATAGTTCATACACAAGGAAAAATGGAAGTACATGCCCGACACAATCAGCTAATATCCTTCCCCATGAAAAGCATATAAATCACTTCAAACAGAACATACACAACCTCTTTAATCTCTCCAAAAAAATTTCAGTAAGCTCCACAGAAGTAATTTGTTTGGACCTCATTAGCTCTCCCAGCTCTAGTACCTGATAGCAATGTTGCATTTAAAAGAGGATCCAACAATGATCAGTCACTTGCACTGCCAATTAAATAAGTAGCACATCATTTGCTAACATAATTGAAAACAAGTATGAGCAACAACATCATATATAAATAGAATATAGTGGATTAGATTCACATGAGATGCTGACACGTGATATCATCTAAAAGACTATAGTTGATTAATTCACAAGAAATCTTATCAAGTTCCCAAGAAATGTCATGTGGGTTCCCCAAGAAAATGTTATGTGGTTCCCTTTCCGAAACACTGAACCTTGGGCACAATTAACTATTAAAATTTTAAGTGGTACAAGAGTCAAGGGCCGTGGATTGAGATCCTACTAGAGGTGTTATGATGGAAGAAGTATTTTCCTGTGTATTTGTCCAAAACGAAACTGTTTTTAGGGCGAGAAGTTAACCATCTAGAAATGATAATTGAACCATCTCATACCAGAGAAACCTATATGCAAACTCCAATCTAAGTGGACATGGTACTTACACTCATGAAGGCTATGTCTTCCTCCTTATTTGGCCTCTTTATGCCAGAAATTACAGGATAACTAAACTTCTCACACCCTATGGCTGTCCCTTCATCATTCCAGCTAGAGTTGAAAACCAGAACAGATGGATCATACAATCCACCATTCATAGAAGCGACCAACTCCCTGTTTTCTTTAAATAAAGGCAAGTTGAAGTCCATGGCACCTTCAGCCATCTCTTCTACCTTAGGGGGAAACAAAAAAAAAAAAAAAAAACAATACAACCACACCATTATTGTCCAACTGCACAATAAAACCATACAACTAACAAAAAATAAAAAAATGGTAGTAAAAATTGGAATGACTATAAATGGAAATATTTACTTTCGCATCCTCAAAAAAATCAGCACCTAAGAACTTCAGCGCATATTTAAGCAGAAGAGCAGACTTGTGTTTGCCTGATCCCGCAATTTTTTTGGCAAGATGCACTCCTCTGTCCTGATCAACCTCCAACAATATCAGTAAAAAAATAATTAATATCTTGTTAGAAATTTAAAAAGAAAAAAAAGCCATTATCCCTACCAACCTGAACACACTAGTTCAATAACCCATATGCACTTTCAGATAAACCAAACCCCACAAAAATGTTACTAAGACCTACCTGTGGTACATAAATCAAAGCATGTTTTGTATGTGATCTTTATTCTCAATACGAACAGAGAAGAGACTAAACTTTACAGTCAACAGATGTGCGATTAGTAATGAAGGCTGCAACATCACCCTGTCCTCATTTATTCTCACGAGTTATTTGATAAGAGTAAGGAAAACCATTCACAAATAAAAGCCCCAGTATTTTGTGTGCAGAACGCTTATGACCAATTGCTATCAAGCTATAGCAGGGGGAAGAAAAACGTTTCATTGTCCTAAAATACTTCAAGTAAGTAAATGCTAAAGAAAAATACTATACCGACGATCTCCACCCACGTCCTTGTATAACTACGTAAGTCAGATTTTCTCAATCATAACTCATACCTACCCTTATTTCATAAACTAGATGGAGAATGGCGTGGGTATTGCATGATTCAACGGTAAAACCTCTCGAATAGTTGAAACACACACTATGCAATCCTAAAGCAGGCAACCTCACCAAAGAGATACATCTGATTTCCAAAAATCGAGTACCATCAATCTGTGCACCTGCAATCCGAATGCTTCGGATTCTCGGCCATAAATCAAGGGGGCATAAATACAAATTCAACCCAGTGATCTATTGAAGAATTAACCATTACCAGCACAAATTCAATTGTAAGAGTGCTCACTTCGAGTATCAGCCAAAGTCAACTTCGATAATCAGACTTAACTAATCAAATAATAATAATAATAATAATAATAGTTTGACTTAGGGGGAGAAGATCAAGAGCTGACCATTTGGAGGCAAGTTTGCGCACCGTCGCCGGTGAGCGGGGCAGCGTGGTCCATGAGGAGAGTAAAGAGGAGGAGGAGCATCCCCATGAGTAGGATACATATCGACCATCGGCGACGCATGTCCTCCTCCCCCAACTTTCTCTCCCTCCCCTAAAACCCTCTTCTGCAGGTTTCTACCTCCAAACAGATCATCTTATCTCACGGACTCACAGATTCAACGACCTTGTTTTTTATGTTCAGCAGCGACTTTGTTTTTTTTGTTGTTGATGAAAACGTCGTAAATATTTACATTTAGAAATTTTCTTTCAAATATAGCCATAATTATATAAGTATAATTAAAATAACTATTTTTAAAATTTTCATATCATATGGACAAATTCTATTATTTTTAAAATAATGACAAAAATATCAATAAGATTTATTTTTACTAATACCAAAATATATAATAGATAAAACTTATAATTTTTTACTAACTTTATGTATATAAATATAAAAATTATTTCATATTTATTAAATCAAATATAAAAGTTTATTATTGATGAGCTAAAAAGTAAAAAAAATTATTAAATTTTGGACAATTGAAAATAAAAAATATGTATTTTTAGATGTTCAAAATTTTAATCTGAAATTGTCAAATTTTATTAAAAACTAAAAATTTTGCTTTATCCAATATATTTTTATTGTGAGTATTTTTTAAGAAATGAAATATCATTCATTATATAAAATATAATAAATTATGTTTCAAATAAATTAAAATTAGATTAAGGGTATTTTTATCAATAAAATAAATATTATGAGTAAAATTGTTGACAAGAAAATACTCTTATCAAATACAAAACCACAATTTTGTTGACAAGAAAATACTCTTATCAAATACAAAAACACAAACTCTAATTTTCTTCTCCAAACAACCTCTCCACACTCAATTCTGAATTCTTATATTTAGAAACTTTGCTTCTTGCTTTCTCTCTTATTTTTCTTTCATTTCAACACACAATGAGAGGGGGTATTTATATTAACTGAAGATTAATACAAGCCACAAAACACACCTAACACATGCCTAACATCGACCACAAAACACATCTAACAAACACATACTTAACATTGACCACAAACTTTCAACAATCTCACCAACCATTAACTTGTAATTGATCATGTGTAAAATATTAGAAGATTCTTTGAATTAAGCTTCTTTGTTTTGAATTGAGTTTTATATAAACTT
>JAVDBV010048645.1:0-16679 GCA_032619315.1 Piper longum | reverse complement strand
TTCAACGTTATCATCATATATTCAAGTATACGTGACTCATCGCTCATAACTCACGCCGGTCTCGACTCAACGTGCGGTCTATGAGCTGACTCGACTCGAATCGACAGTTGAACCGATTGGTTCGCTATAATAAAACCCTGACTCGAGTCACGGGTTTTACAACCGCTACTCATTGGTACTCGACACCGCATGGGACTGGATGCGCTCCAAATACTGGTATCCAGTTACCGATCATGCCCACAAGTACCGCTATCGGGTACCGGTCACCAATCCTGGGTACCGGTACTCGCTACCGATAGCGCTCGATGCTCGCTCCATGTACCGGGACTGCTCACACACTCGAACACGCTGACCGCAACCCAGTGTCGCTACTCGTACCGATCATGGCGAGACTCGATACCGCTCAATGCTCGGTACCGCTCGACTTGTGCTCGGCACTGGTGATTGATCACGCCTGGTCCTTGCTCGGTACAACTGATCGGTCATGCACGGCCCATGCTCGTGACGCCTAGCCGATGGTGCTTGGTCACCAACACTCACCTACCGCTGCATCACGCACCACACCTGTCATGAGGTTTCTTGGTCCCGACACGGCCCCATACTCGATACGCGTTACCGATACATTAGCCGCATGGACTACCGCTACCAACAATCTTGTGCACCATGTTCCATGCCTGCAACATAACACGGATTAGTGCGGTAGGTTATTTTCAACACCGAGATGCTCTGACCACCTCTCTTGGATATAGGAATCCTAGGAATAACTACCAAAGCTTAGTCCTATCTCGTCCCATGGACTAGAATGTATCAGACATCAATCAACACCTTCATACCAGATGAAAAAAATGCCTCACCTACCAATACAATAATCGTCTCGTGTATAGCTTCCTGCATCAGCGCCCGATACCACACACCACGCGTTGAGACTCCGGCAAGAATTTCAAATCGCTCACCTAAACGCACAGAACCAAACAATCGATCCAAGAACAAATTCAAGGGGAAAAAAAACAACCAAATAGAATATTTAAAGAAAAAAAAAATCAACACCTCCCAACACCAATTGCAAGCTTCGGACTCATCGTCCAACAGACTCGCCTCCACCCCTCCACACCATACATGCACCAATCCCCAACCCGAAGCACCGCCCTCTCGACAGACGAAGAGCGACGCCATCCTTCACCTCCAACCTCCGGTGAACTTCTTGAACCAGCTTCTTGAATGGGAGGACACCCCCGTCGTCCAACCGAAGCGGGCGGCCATCGCGAACATCCTCCAAGTCCACGCTCCAACCCAGAAACACTTTAATGTAGACCAGAAACCAATCCACCTCTTGCCGGTAAACCAAGACCTCATCCGTGCTCGCGCTCCCCGCCATCGAACATCATTGTAGGATCGAGAAAGCTTCCATGGACGACAAAGGTCGGAGCTTTTTCGGCGAAGCTCCGGCGAGGACGTCGCCGGAGAAGATGCGGGGAATGGTCGGCACTGGAGAAGAAGATTGGGATGGTAGATGTGATGTGGACAATTGGACGGTTGGGATTGGAGGGGTCGTGGAAATGGACGGTTGGATGTGGTTCGCTGGATTTCCCTCCAACGCCACGTTCACCCGCAAGCTTGAGTCGATTGTTTTTCAATTGGTAATTAAAAAAATTGAAATAAATTAAAATTTATTTTTTATTACCTATAATAATATGATTATTATTACTGATAAAATTTCTTGTAAAATATTATCACCTTTAAATAAATTTCTGCTTCCCATAATTTAGTAAACTCTAAAGAATTTATGAATGTTGCAATGAATTATGTAATGAGACCCATTTAATACATGTTCCAATTACTTTGATCCCTATGTAGTACTTGTTCATAAAAATATATTTGAAGTGTAAGATACTGTTCGGGCGCGGGATCATCCGCCCCCGGGGTGACCGCGGTCTTTGTGTGATCTGATCCGGTTCGGGTTTGAAGGGTTCGGTGGGATCGAGGCGCCCTTGCCGGGCAAAGAGATAATGCGATAAAATAAAATAATGCAAATGATGTCAAAAGCACTAAAATGACACACAGAAAATTTTTACGTGGTTCCTTAAGATTCAACTCGAATCCCTAAATCAGTCCAGAGTGAGATCAGTGCTCACAATCCACTAATTTTAAGTTTTTTTACAAATTACACTCTTAGTGGAATTTTGCCACTTTAATTCTTTGACTCTATGTATAATTTGCCCCTTAACGCTTCAAAGCTTCTATTTGTAGAACTTTAAACAACATTCACCGTTGTGGCAATCTAGTTGGAGTTGCAATAATGCTGGACCAAATCAGTGGTGTAGGCAAGCCATTGTCCAAGTCAGTAGCTCGGCATTTGGTGTACCAAAGTTAATCGGGTCTATCACTTAGTCCATGGTTCCGTACTTTAAGTGGTTGGGATGTGATCATGAACCTCCAATATAGGGCTGCAAGTTGGACGTGGGCGACTAATTCAAACCCAATCAAACCCAACGTAGTAAACAGGTCCAACACTTCCCGTGTCTTTCTTCCTCTATTTCTTCTTCTTCCAATGTCTTGGGCACAACTAGACTTCACTAGACGAATTCCAGTGGAATTGGTACTCCTCTTCCTATCAAGAGTCGACTTCAAACTCTGGCGAAGATCACAACGAACAACAGAGTTTTGGTTATGCCAATTTATCGGCTAAGCTTGGTGGCCCTGAAACAACAATGCTCCTCTCCTTTGTCGGCGAAGGTAGACTTTGGCAAGAACGCAATGGTGAGGTAAGCTTAGCAGCAGCAATTGATCATTGGGTTGAGGCAATCTGAAGGCCACGACAATAAATCAATAACAAATCGAGGAAAGCGGCAACTTCCTCCTCTCGGTTCCAATGATTTCTGAACAGAGGCTTGACAATAAACTTTCAGGCGACAGCAGTAGTTAGGCGACCATCCAAAAAGACATGAACTTTTTACGAGGCAAGGCTTCCAGAGTGCATCCAAGATGACAAGCTCTCATCTACTGGATCAAAACAACGAAATTCTAACTTCAGAGCTCTTCCTTAGTTTGC
Organism: Piper longum; assembly: GCA_032619315.1. Lineage (NCBI taxonomy): Eukaryota > Viridiplantae > Streptophyta > Magnoliopsida > Piperales > Piperaceae > Piper > Piper longum. The sequence continues at coordinate 13,630 of JAVDBV010048645.1, read as the reverse complement.
CTCAAAATAGAACATTAACAGAGAACTCTCTGTTCTTCTCTTGCCCCAGTCAATATCTTCATGATTTTTTTCGACGGCAGCACCTTTAAAACCTAGTAATACTCCACCAGATCTGAATATTGCTTCTTTGGCTTCGCTTTGGATTCTACGGCGGTGCCGGGAACGACAGGCGTTGGTCGAAATGCGGCCACGAAGATCCGCCTTTAGCTGCTCTGTTTTATGTCTTCACCCTTATCCGATGGTCCTATTCCTGAACATTTTCCGGTGACCACGACTCCAAAATCCAGCAGAACTCCGCCTAGATATGAAGCTTACATTTCCTAATTCACTCTTCACACCAAGGAAAATCCGGGAAATATCGGTGTTGGTTAGAAATTCTCCGCAAATCCTGATCTCCGCTACTATTTTCTACTGTTTTGTTTTCTTCCTTGTCGGATGGGTGGCTTCTTGATTTTTTTCCAGTGATGATAGCTTCCGATTCCAGGGAAGCTCGACTTAGGTGTGTATATTGATCCACATACCTCACTTTCAAGAGCACGGTGACACCAGGAGAGACCGGCATCGGTGGGAAAGAAATCGTCAATGTTGGCCTTTTGCTGCTCTGTTTTCTTCCTCTTCTCCGGCCAGCAGCTTCCTCACTTTACGATTTTGTTCCAGCGGATACGGCAACGAACTCCGGCGATCCTCGGTTTGGGTTCGAAGTTTACTTTTAGGAGTTCAACTTGGACACCACCTCAGGGCCGGGAACGACCGGCGCTGGTCGGGAAAAATCCTTGAAGTCGGTCGTTCGCTGCTCTGTTTCTGTTCTTCTCTCCTTTATCCGACCAGCAGGTTCCTCACTTCGCGATTTTTTTTCGGCGGATATGGCGACGAACTCCGGCGATCCTCGGTTTGGATTCGAAGTTAACTTTCAGGAGTTCAACTTGGACACCACCTCAGGGCCGGGAATGACCCGCGCTGGTCGGGGAAAATCCATTTAGCCGGTCGTTCGCTGCTCTGTTTCTGTCCTTTCTGTTCGGACGGGTCTCTTTTGGGATTTTTTCCGGCTACTGCAATGGCGTACACCAACGATGCTCAGTTTGGGTTTCGAGACCACTCCTCCATCTTCATGTTCCTCCTCACGGTGGCGCTGGGAACGACCATAGTTGGTCAAAAAATGGCGACGAAATTCGTCCTCCACGGATGTTTCCTGCACTGGTTTTGGATGGGCAACGTCTTCTCCGACTTCGACAATGCAGGGGCGTGGCGGCTTCCTTCTTGGACGGCAATGGTGGTCCTGCGGTGAGTGAAGATGTGTGTTGCAGGCGGCCGGTGATGGATAGCAGCAAGAACACCTAATCCCCCTAATTTCTACCGGCAACAAAGGAAGAAAAACAAACTCCTGGCCGTAGGCGACGACTTTGGCCGCTAAAACTCCTGCAAGGGCGGCTCTTGTGGGAAGGTCTTGACGGCGGTGGCTCCTGGCTTCTCCAGTACATCAGCAAGATGCATGGGGGAAACCTTCATGACTTGGTGATGATGGCAACAATTCTTGGCAAGGCTTGGCGAAGGCGGCAACTTGGTGCGATCCGGGCTCTCTAGTAGATCGGCCATAGCGTGACAATATGGCAAACTCTTGATAATTTCTTCTTTGATGACTCAGAAGGCAGATGTATCATGCACTGGTTAGTTGAAATAGGGGGTCGCAAGAGATGGATCACCGGCGAGGGGCTCCTCCCCTTCTCTCTGCTTTTTCTTCCGTCTCTTTTTTTTTCAATTCAATGAGCCCCCCCTTTTTTCAACAACATCACCGGGCTTTTTATAGAATTAGGATAACTCCTGGAGGAGAGATTTCCTCTCGCAGTCTTGAAACAATGTCTACCTCTTCTTTTGGCTATTCTTCCTCCGACAGTTTTGGAACGAGCGAGAATTCTTCTTTGAGGCATTATGTCATCATCGGATAAGTACAAATCTTAGCAATTATTTAGATATATAAAAATTCCAAAATCACCCATGTAATCAGATAAATATAATTTTTAAAATTATCCACGTAACCGGATAAATCTTTCCAAACAGATACATTTCAGACTATTAGACATAAATTTTATAAAAAAATTAGTTTTCTTCCTGCTTCCAACTTGATTTTATTTTTTAATCCATTCAATTCCGTTTGGGTTGGGTCAAGTGGAATTGTCTTGTCACAACACCTAATTATTTGTTGCGAGAATCGGTTTAAATCGATCTGATTTAACTTGACTCTATTAAAAATCAAGTCAAAATAATATATCTAGATTTAATAAATAAATGAGATTTCATATATATCAATATTTAATTACTATGCTATAAATAAAAATATAATATATGTAAAATATATTTTTATCCCTATTTCTGATATTTAGTATTTCAAAATTTATAAAACTTGCTAAAAATGCTTTATTTTATAATCAAATATAACTTAATAAAAAGATTTATTTTAATATTATTTTAATTTTAATTTTATTTTACCTGATAAATTAATTTTCATATAAATATATATACAATTTTAATAATTTTACCGATTCAAGAAAAAGGTTTAAACCAATTTAATTTAAAATTTTTAAAATCCAATTCAATTGCCGATTCCAAGGCACAAGCCATTTGACCAATTGATAACTACTTTTCAAAACCAAATAGATCGCAAACTAGTTTGGTCCCCGACCATTTATATTTTTAGTTTTTTCATGTTATTTTTTATTGTCTTTCTTCGTAATTCTCTTGGCCAACATCGTCTTCTTTTCACATTGACAGCCTCACTGGTGGTTCCAACCACGACCATTCTCGAAGAACCTTGCATACGAGACAGTAAGATAAGGCAGAAAATGTTGATGTATTTCCGATGAGAAGATGAGGAGATTGAGGCTATATAATATATAGATATATAGATATTTTTTTGGATGACAATTTGAGCATCACTTAGATCTAATCTCCAATAATCTCAGGCAAGCTCAGGCATAGCAACTGAAGAGACATGAGAACATAAGTTATGCCTGTTTGGACATCTGAAAAGGCGTCCCCCAAATGCTCAAAAGATACACCATCTACAATCGTACCATTTGAAGAGAATGTGAAAATGGTATATAATTATTTAGACATGGGAAAAGACATCCCTTAAATGTTACGGTAAATATATATATTATGCATAACAACCCAGTTCAAGCATAAATTAATAGGCCTTAGTCATTTCTTAAAAGAAGTTAATTAAAATTAAAGATTATGATCAAATAAAGGGATTTAATGTAAGGCTAACAATTTCCATCTTTAAGAAATTCCATCTTTAAAATAACTTGTCCAAAATGTAAAATGATTGACCTAAATCGTTTTTTTAAAGCATTTACTAAAATTGAATATCATAAGGATATTCTCACTAATATATTGAATCTTATTCCGATAAGTATTGGATGTGAGATTTATTTAAGAGAATATCATAAGGACATTCTCACTAATATATACAATTTTATTTGTGTAAAAATAGGACAATGTAGTTTAAGACAACATAGATGGTAACTGTAATACATCGAATCTATTTCACCTAAGAACGAGATCAAAAATATTACTATTGAGTTGAATCATGTCTAAATCGATTAATCTAAAAGACTAGAACGTGAAATAGACTGAAACAACCATCTTGTTGGCTCAAGAAGGGAAGACACCATTAAATGCATAACTAAAACTCAACAAAAGAAGGATGAATGGATGTGTGAAACAACTTAATAAGGAGTTACGAGCAATATCATGACATGAGAACACTCAACACATAACAGTAACCAAAATATAAATAGATAAAATAAGAAAATAAATACATTAAAGTAACTATTGAAGTTGAAATCTGAATGTCTCATCGAGAGACCTGATATCATTTCTGATTTACTGATACATATGCCAGTGAGGGCATACATCATAATACATTAAATAAAATACATATAAGCATTCATCAGTTGGAGACAAAAACACGGAAGGAAATAATGGTGCACTGAGCATAAGTTTGTATAATAATTATTTGTCCTTCTACCAAAGCTGACCTAACAAACAGGAACATAAGACCTACTTATATAATAATAAAAATATCAAGAATGAGTGTTTATGACCCAAAAAATAGATAATACAAATTGACAAGTGGACTCTGACTTCCACGAGGGTGAAAAATCAATATAATCTCTATGAGAATACTTAAAAGGCATCTACTAAGAAGTCATCAAGTTGCAGACAAGATAGGATCCTGAATTGAACTGGTATTGTGTCAATCTTGGCAAATGCATCACTCAGCAAGAATTGGTCTTATTCTTGGGAAAAAAACACATCCTAAGCCCTCTCCATGCCTTTATATAACTCTTGACCCTGAGCACAAAGGACAAGTAATTTCAAGCAATTGCCTTTAGTACTCTTTAATACCACAAGTTTAAACATGCACTGCACATAACAATATTAGTCTACTCTACGCCTCTGTGGATATAAGGGAAACTCAAAGACGTAGAAATGTTAGGATCCCTCCAGAATTGAACAACTCTCTCATTAATATAGAGTCTGCTACAACCTGCATATGTGCCTCCTCACGGTATATGCAAGGTTAAATTCATGACCTCTCAACATACTATGAACCCGAAGGAAGCATGAGGTGGAGCTAAGTTCGAAAACAACATGATAGATTTCATCCTCGAGGGTTATCAATCACAGAAGTAAAATACGTCTACATGACTCATATTAAGTAAGGTCCGATAACACATCCACTTAACATGTCCTATGATTTGAAAATCAAACCGCGATAGAGTAAAGAGATAAAGTTGTAAGAGTCATAACGGACCTAAGGTCCAAGCTCTAAGTGTGACGGCACATCTACAGTAAGCTCAGATTTTCAAACCTAAATTAGAACTCACTGGTAAGTAAAAAACTGAAAATTTTATATGATGCATTGTAGTGATGTGTGCTCACATCAATAATAACATCTCAAACAATAAGCAACACCAAATGAATTAATAAATAACACACAACACGTAAATCGAGAAATATCAAGCAATAAGTAAATAAATAAATAAAATAAGCCAATAAAATAAATAACTATAAATAAAAATAATAAGTGCATGAATAAACATGGAAAAAATAATAAATAGGATATTAAGCATGTATGAAAATAAATTGATAGATAAATTATGAAAATAACATATAAACAAAAAATAATTAAATAAATTCATTAATAAATAGGTAAATAATAAATACATTAAATAACTGATAAAATAATAATGAATAATAATAACATAAATATAATACTATATAAGTATGCAACTAAACACTGGTTGTATAACCCAGCTTTGGGTTAGGGTTTTACCTGCTTATAGTTTTGTTTGGTTGAGGCCAGTATCGAGTCAATTCGACCGAGCTCGAAGTAGACCAATTTTTAGACCATGAGTATGGGCCCAGATGGTCGCACGAGTATGTTATGGTAGCTAAGTATGTCCAACATGCAGATGATAGTAGATGTTAGGCTACAGCAGAGCATGAGTTAGTAGTGTATACACGACGTATACATATGATTTTTATGAGTTAGCTAGGATTTTAGGTCTATATGTAGGCCATTGCAGCGTTTAGCATCTATTGGGAGTTTTCAGGGTATTTCATTTGCATGCATCATAGGGATTTTGGATCATCGGATTGTGCCCCTGTGGGCCAAGCTTGATTGAGTCATAGGTTTTTACACGATTGAGTTGAGGGTTCGAGACCCATTTATACTTCTTGTCTTGATTCCTGCCTATAGAGTCATTTTTAGAACTCAAGACAATTTTTACTTTCAATGGTCTCAATCAAAGCTTTCCATCCATATACGTATTGTATATAACCTATAGGTGGGCCCCACTAAGACATGAATTGTTGAATGTTCAGATCGTGCCACATGGCAGATCAAAGCCATCCACATCATCTTAGTTTCATCCAGCTATTTTTCAGAGATTTCCCCATGTTTTTTGGATAATTTCCACCCTAGCACCGTTGCCACTTCATTTCGCCGCCGGCGAGTCTCTCAACTGCCCTCGACCACTAAATCGGCACCCCAGGACCACCTCACATTAGGCTTTCTATCCATATGCCTCACAACCACCAGCGTGACCGCAATCGCTGCTAGTGATGGCATTTTTGCAATCGGTTTCCGCCACCGCTGCCACCCATTTGAGCCATTTTCTAGCGACGGGCGCTGCCTGCCCCATCCGACCCAGTTGTTGGCATTCGCATCCTTCTGCCAATGTCCGTGTCCGCTTGTTTGAGTCCTATTCACATGTTTGTATCATGGTCATGCCCGAGCCCGTGTCCATGTTTGGCTACCCAACCTAGCAATGTTGTTTGCCTTGGCTAAGTCGACACGGATCGACCAAGTCGACTTGCCCAAGTTGACTCTGTTCAGTCCGATTCAGCTCATATTTAGCCATTTTTTACCATTTTTGGTAATTCAAGAACTCTTACATTAGTTTAGATATATTTTCACATTATTTAGCATATTTTGATGTTATGAGTGCTTTATTTATTTATTTATTTATTTATTTGTTTATTTATTTATTTATTTATTTGTTTGTTTATTTATTTATTTATTTTTTTTATTATTTATTTATTATTTATATGTTATTATATATGATGAATGCTTATATGATTATTTGTTGTTATAATTGGTATATTTACTTATTAAGATTAATCTTATTTATGTTTACTAAATTTTATTTATTATTTATCAATTTATTTGTTGTGTGTATGTTATTATTTAGTTATATTTAATTATGTATTCCGTATTGGATGACTATGATATTATTATTATTATAATAATAATAATTATTCATGATTAATTAAAATTAACTAATTATTTATTATTTATAAAATTATTATGTATTTTTTTGTTTAATTATTTATATGTTTATTAGCACGAGTATGTGTGATATTTACTCGTATTTAGTCGTGTATTTATATAGCATAATTATATTATTATTTTATGATTAGAGTATTATTATTTTCATGTATTTATTATTTATCTATTTATTCATGAGTGTATGTATGTAATTATTTTTTATTTGCTAGTAGTTATTTCTCTTATTATATCTCAATTTGCGTGCCAGATGTTTAGTTGTAGATTTACTTAGTATTATCTTTTTGATTAGGATGTACTGACTATATGAATATACACTACGCGTATGAATCATATAGAGATATCAGTATTTTACTTAGCAATGGGTTTTGTGTAGGTTTCAGAGTCCGAGCTCGCCGTAGATGAGACTTCACGCTTGGAGCTTACACCATAGGTCCGTTAGGACACTTCTCACTTTTATTGCTATAGTCTATTTCTGATTTGATTTTCATATCACAAGACGGGTTAAATAGTTGTTTTATCAGACCCACTTAACATGGTCCTTTTAAACATATTTTATTTTCGAGATCAATAACCCTCAAGGATAAGACCCTTTGAGTCTGATTTCGAAAATAATATCCACCACAAGTTACCTTCGGGCGTATTATATAAATCCCTTCCCAGTCCTAGATATAATTTCGAAAATAAGATCCACCAGAAGTGTGGAGGTTTATGAGTACTGCAATGCAGCACATGTCTAGACTTGTGATTTCAAAAAGTAATGAAGGCGTATACCTCAGAGTACTCGGCCTCTATACTCAGGGCCAGGAGTGACATGGAGGATGTAGAGGGTTGAAAGAAAAGAAATTGATGTTCCCGCACAAAGGATAGTTTTTAAAGTTAATGAAGTATGAGATGAGAAATAAAGGGAACACTGTCGCGTGAGTTCGAAAGCTCCTAATTAACTCCCTTATGAGATATTCTATTAAGGAGTATATAAATATTTTCATTTAACAGGAGGTCAACTCTCCTATGCAAATTTGAATATTAGTTATTTATGGACTAGTAACACTCGATACTAACATTTTTATATTATATATGTAGGTTTTGTGACTCTGAGTCTGCTTTGGTGGGAAGCCAGATAAATGCTACGCACACTTGACCTCAGTGCAATTATTTTTTTTATATTTTTACTTATATTTGACGTATATTTGATGCGTGTTTAGCGATGTCTTTCATTCTCTTGACGCCAAGCGAGCTACTTCGATCGATATTATTGATCAAGTCTTATAGACTAGCTACTTTAAACTTGACTCGACTCAATCATGACATTTTTGATCCTATTCTTAGGTGAACCGAAATCGAGGTGTCACACTAGTTAATAAATAAATAAATAATTAATTAATTAATTAATCAAATAAATAAGTAGATAAATGAATAAATAATTAATTAAAATTAATCATGAATAATAATAATAATAATAATAATATAAACATCAAATATATAAATATACGACTAAACACAAATGTATAGTAACATAAATGTGAGCAAATATATAAATAATTAATTAAATAATTGATTTAATAAATAAAAGATAAATATAAATAATAATAATAATAATAATAATCATAAGTAAATATATCTTCAATAATAATAAATAATCATACAAACATACTTCATGTACAACAAATATATAAATAACAAGAAATAAACAATAAGTGACTAGATGAATAAATAAATAAATAAATAAACAAATAAATAATACAAAGAAAAAAAAACTCATAAGATCAAAGTATATCAAATCAGGGAAATATGCATTTAAACTAATGCACAAAGTCCCAAATTACTAGAAACGATCAAAAAATGAACGAAAGGAGTCAAAAATGTGTTGAAATAAGCTATCGAGTCAACTGGACCAAGTTGGACGGAGTTGGGCCAACTCCGTGACTAGAGTCAGAGTTTTACATTAACAAACCACTCGGCTCAACCATCAGTTTGAGTCGAGTCAGTTTTATGAACTATGTACTGAGTTAAGACCAGCCATGAGTTATGAGTGATGAAGGTCAGGTGTACCTAACTATATAATGATAACATCAAAAAGATGATTAGAAATGAGTTATCAGAGTATATGACAATATGAAGTTATTTTTTTTGTGTTTGATTGTAGAACTATTTTTATGCCGAATACGCATTAAGATGTATTATATTGCAATTTGAGTGAGTTATTAATTATAGAATATGACATTGTGATGTTATGGTGTGTATTATATTTTATTAGATTCTTCCCTATTTTTTCTAGATTTTTTTAGGATTTATTACAAGTTAGTTATTACTTTTTACTCAAGTCGGAGTCGAGTCAACTTTTATTTACAAGACTACCCCCGAGACCTCACCCCGGCCTTCTTCTCCCCAATCCCTCGACTCCGCCCCCCACCCTCGCCGTTGATGACCCCTCCAGGCGCCGCACCCCGGCCGATCGATGCCGCCGAGCCCCGCCATAATGTCACCTCGTTGTCCCCCAACTTCCCAGTCACCGCCCAGTCTCCACAACTCCCTGACTCTGGGTGACCTCACCTCCCATCCCGGCATTGATTCACCTCCGTCTGGCCACTCAGCCGCCACCGTGCACCTCCCCAACCGTGCACCTCCCCAATCATCACCGTCATTGCCATCCTCACCCCCACCACCATTGGGTCGAACTCGCCGAATCGGTGCCAACTCATAGCCCGGATTACCTCACCGAAAAAATGCAGGAAGGTCACTGGAAAACCGGATTCACTGAAATTCACTGGATATTCCTCTAAATTCATCTAATCCAACCCAATAGAACTTCGGACACACACGGGTGCCAAATTCGAGTATCAAGTCGTGCGGCAAAACCCTAGCTATCACTGATTGCCAAAGATGCAAGGTATAACTAACTCTGAATTAATTTCTTAAAGGTGATAATTATTAGCACAACATGCTAGGATTGATGAATTGATGTGTAACTATTTTATTATAATAAAAATATGAATTACTTGATTGAATTGTATTAAAACAAATGTGAAGGAACTAATTAGGTAAATTAAACAAGTATCGTAATCTAATGCAACATAACGTTGGAAATCTTATATGGATTGATATTTGATTGATGTGAGTGTGTCTTGATGTGTTTGTGCTATAGGACATGTAAATGAATCATAAATGGACATTAGTTTTTAGTTTGATGTGTAGGTACGAAGTAAAGCTTGATTGGAGCTTTTACTAGGTTCGTTTAGGTCTTGCTTCTGGTTTAACTTTTATACTCTGTCATGTTTTGTTTTAATAGGTAAGCGAGCTTGTCGAATTTCCACACAGGCCATGTAGTAGTATGAATTTCAGGATTAATAACTAATGTGAAAATTATAATACAAGTACAAGTGCTGAATCAAGTAATAATAGTGAATATCGTCCCACAAGGAATTAGTAGTAGAAATTTTCAATTATCAAAACTAATTTAATTAATTATACTTAAATGAAAACAAATTCAAAGAGTGATTTAATTATGAATTAAGACTAAACTAATCTAACATGCAGTATTTAAATGAGATATTAACTTTAAGACAACAAACATATGATTTTCAATTTCACCTAGTGCTCTATATAATTAAAGTTATAATTTCTACCTATAAATTGCACATTTAAATCGTTAACCACAGGATTTAATTATTCATGATAATCTCTCAGATTCAATATAAACTTACCACTTACACCCAACTTTTATATCTCTATGAAATTATGTAAGCAAAATGATACATTATATTATGCACTTAACAGTTACCCAAAATGATACATTATATCTCTATCTTATATATAAATCAATCAAAATACATGAATAAAGGCTATTTTATTCATTGAGAAATCTAATTTTTTTATCTCTAGACAAGATCAAATCTTTAGATCTAACAATAGATGGTCAGTCTAATGCTAGCATTAAGAGCATGATAAAATAGATGATCTAAAATAAGATAACTCATATGTGATATGGAAGACATAATTTAATAAATAAAAAACTAAATCAAAATAAAGAAAAACTTTTCTAGCGAAAACGTCTTCTTTTTCTGATTCAACTTATTCGTCTTCCTTCTCTCATCATTCATGTCGTCTCTTAGCCATCTAATGTTGTTCTTCTTTTTTCTTCATTTTCTCCTCAATTTTTACACAAGAGGACGTCCCCTTATATAAAATTTCTCTATGTTTATCTACAATTCTAAAGTTTCAGCGTTAGCATCCTTATCTGCTCATTAAACATCCTTATTACCAAGGACGCCCAATTCTCATCTTCAATGACAAGGCATGCTTATCTCTAATCACGTTCAAGCCTTAGCTTTCAGAGTTAGTTGCAATCCAAACCTCTCGACGTTTGGCTAAAGATAAGATTCAAATCCTTATCCAAATCTTCTTAATCCTTATCGACCTATCAGCAAATCCCTCCTTCGGCACATTGTGATCACCCAAAACCTTCCCTCGGCGCTTCTAGTAAATTGCTCGATCCAAATATCAGCATTCCTAGTACCGCTAGGATTGGTTATAATTTCACACTCAATTAATTCCGAATCGACTTCTAACTCTTATACATTGATAGAACAACATCAATTAGCATTTTTTACCAAATCACAATAATTCCAACTTTATTAATAATATCTAATAAACTTTTAAACTAATAAAATTGAAATAAAAATCACTCGAAATATGGAAAAATTCGATATAAAATGCAAAGAATAATAACTCTTTTACAGAATTATTAATAACCCTCGAGGGTGAGATCCCTCGAGTTTGTTTTCAGAAAATCAGATCCAGATCACAATGTCTTCAAGTGTATTATATTGAAATCCCAACCCATGTCTATGTACATGTAGTTTTTCGAGTTTTCAGTGAGATGTTCAATGAGTGAAAACCGATGACTGTGCCTTGAGATATGGTGCATGTTCGTCAAAGCGGGCTCTGAAATTTGGTAAGTGTCCATTCTATTCCTAAGGGATCTTGATAACTCCACCTTTGAGTTTCTCAAACCCGGAGAAATATAGAGGTTTACGAGTACTACTATGCAGTATATGTTTAGACTTCTGGTTTCAAAGGGTACTGAAGGTGGATGCTTGAAAGTACTCGGCCCCTGTACTCAGGGTCAGGAGTGATACGGGGGATGTAAAGGGCTAAAAAAACATAGAATAATTTTTCCGCACAAGAGATAGTTTAAAGTTCCAATGAATGAGATGAGATAGAAATCGGACGGTGTCACGCGAGATGGACGACTTCTAGTTATTGCCCTTATGAGAGATTTTACGAGGAAGAGTAATAATGTTTTCATTCAACAATACAATCAGCTCTCATGTGTCAATTTGTTATTAGTTATTTCTGAACCAATAACGCTCGTTAATGATAGCTTTTTATTATGTACATAGGTGAGAACTGCGAGGAATGGGTATTGTCGGGAGTGTGGAGGACTAGCACTGAAATTGCACACACATTTACTTGTCGAGTGTAATTGATGATGATGAGTGTTGAACTATTTGAATAATGAACTTTGAATGCCATTTTGTGAATGAATAAATATTTTGCATGGGAATAAAACTGTGAATAGATATGAACAAGTTGAGCAATGGAGTCTAGACTCGGCTCTGGAGATGAAGAAAGTAAAGATAACTTGAATGTGAAGGAAATATTATATTTTAATTGTGTTTTATATTTTTATTGATATAAATATATATTTTTTGTTGATAGGGTGCTCCCTACTCCACTTTTAGGGAGACTCTGTCTGTTTTGATTTAAAAATAGATATTTTCTTTAAACTTTTCATTTGTTTGGTTTGTTTTATAATTGATTGCATATCATAACATGCATCTAAAATAACATTAGAACCTAAGCATCTCATCCATTCATTGATTGCTTGTATCACCATCTTGAGACACTGAGGGTAGATCCGGGTAGACTTAATCAAATCAATTAGATTAGCGAACGGTTCGGTTACCAGTAGCATTTTCTGGTTGGTTCACCGGTGAACCGAAACGGGGTGTTGGAGGTTAGGTCAAGGACATGGTCATGGGTAGACGGGCATGAGCACAGGCACAGGCAGAGCTGGACACAAATGCAGGCAACAAACACTAGACTCAAGCAAAGTGGACGTGAGCACATGCAAACGGGCACGACAAGGTCGTTGGTGCCCGTTGCCAGAAATGGCAATAGTGGGGAGCCAAGGTTTGGCCCTAGTCAGGATCGATAGAGGAGGTGATGAGGAAGATGATGGTGGCGGTAACCGGCAGAGTCCGGCCAGCGGCTGGCCAAAATATGTCCAGAAAGTGGTGGAAAGATCGCCAAAAATTGTGGAGTTGCCGGTAACAAACGCGGCTACGACGGGCAGTCGACACTGGCCTTAAAATCTCACCTTGGGTAAGGGGAAGCTGTTTAGGCAATCGGCCTCACCGGCGTCAAAAAAAAGCTCGAACAGCGACAGCAACGGTGATAAACAGCAAACAAACCGTAGTCTCCAATGACGCCAATATTGGTGATGGGTATGGGTCGACAGTCAGTCACGAGGTGGTCACCATGGCAATGGTCTAGTGGTCAGAGTCTTGCCAGTGGTGGCCCAAAGTGTAGGCATCTCTAGGGCTAAAAATCTTCAAAAATGTGGGAGAAAATCCCATAAAAATGGGAGAGGAAGCTACAACTGACGTGGACGAATCGGATCTTGCCATGTGGCACGATCGATATCCGGCTGACTATGGCCTGGTGGGGTCTACTTAGAGTATATACAATATATATATATATATATATATATAT
>JAVDBV010048644.1:0-32008 GCA_032619315.1 Piper longum | reverse complement strand
AAACTAAACATGAACTTTCCAATTCGTGATCAAAATCATACAATCACCAGCACTAATAGCCAAAAAAAAGGGGGAAATGTAAGAATTCTCTAGTCCCGATTCACAAATTAGCCCGAAAAGCAGCAAAAGGAAGAACTTTTCCAATCAAACTAAACATGAAATACCCATGGGCGATCAAAGATTTCAAAATCCGACAATCAGCGGCACTAACGGAAGAAAAAAAATCAGCAAAAGGTGAGAACTTTCAAGTCCTATTTCACAAATTTGCTCCAAAAACAGCTCATGTCACAATTCTTTTTTGTGGCATCCTCAGTCGCCACATAATTTTTTCCATCAGATGATCAAAAGTGTACGACTACCAACAACCAAAGAAAGTATTCACAAATTTACCTCAAAAAACCGCTAAAATCAAAAACTTTTACCATCATCACACGTCATAGTTTTCAATATTGAGCAGTCAAAGATCATATCATCGCCGTCATCAAGATGATGAAAGGAAAAGCGGGAAAAAAAAAACCAGAAACTTCCCATTAACAAACCAAACTACCTCAAAAAGCAGTCAAAAAAAGGATTTTGCCCGATCAACCTCAACAAACGATCACTTGAGAACGCGAAGAAGCTCCGACGTAGAGCTGGCGGCGGCGACGATTGCCTCCGGCGATGCAGGCGGCGGCGAAGTGGGAATGCGATTCCCACGAATTCTCGAGACTTGGATGTCCATAACAGGGTATGTGTAGAAAATAGAAAATAGGTCGATTTGGCTCCGTGCGGGTCCCATTTTCCAAACCGGCTTTGGTCCACGAATTAGTCCGCTGACCCGACCCGAAATTTGAGCCCTAATTAAACCAAAACCAACCGAACTATTTCGGGGATACGCGTCGATTTGGACGGCGAGAGTGATATTAGTTTTAATTATTACTTTTATAATAAACAAAATTTTAATATAATTTAATCATTATAATTACATTTAAAAGCATTCTATCTAAATAGATAGATAATTAAACATGTAAAAAAAATGTAAGATAAATCAAAGAATTAATAATAATTTGAATAAAATTTAAATATTTATGTTTTTTTCTATTTTTCAGTCAATTTTAATACGGTTTGGTTCCATACTAAAATTTCCATTCCTAAAAAATTATCTATATCCTAAATTGAACCAAACCGACAAATTTGGTTCTATTTGGTCATATAATTTAATTTGAACAGAAGTCTCCTCAACCCTAGGGCACGATGTCTATGTAAAAATTCCTAAACAAATAGTTTTGGGCTTGAACTAAAACAAACAGAAATATAAAAACGTGAATACCTGGTTTATCCAATAGTTCAAAAAAATATATATGTTTTGGAAAAAAATTAAAAATAAAAGTACTAACTTATGCTTAGAGACAATTTTTTATTTATCTCGCCTAAACCAGGCTCATATGCTTGCAAGTACAAACGTAAAGTTGTTCGGATTAGTGCATGGATGTCTGTTCTAGGAGTGTATAAAACTAGCTTGCAAGGCATTCAATTTTTTATTTTACAATAGGTCAATTTTTGAAATTAGAGATTTTACTTATATAAATTTTATTTAGATCAGGATTAAAGATTATTGTATGATGGATTGGCAATAAGGCCATTCATCGCATAGTGGAGTTTGATTTGGCATGATTTCTTTATACGCTTAGCTCGACTTAGAACTTGGTATTTTGTCACCATAATATAGTTGGCTCGAAAAGAAGCCAGTTCAAAGTCAAATTTCAACATTAATTGAGTGAGCAAGAGTTTAAATATGATTGACATGGCTCGAAACTTGATATTTTACACACATGTTTATGTTCTCCTAATTTCAACATAGATAAATATCAAAATTATATAAAAATAAAAAAAAACGTCATATATTTTTTGCAACAATACAATAAGGTAGCATTTACACATGTCCAAATCAACGTAGATAGCTTTTGTCATTCTAATCTTAAAAAGTATAACTTAAGTTTTTACCTAAAAAAATACAAAGAAAATTTGGAATCCATTTGTGATGTTAAACAATGTAAAATTATAATGCAAAATATCGAGTCTTGAAAAGAAATACATTTGAGTCCATAAAGAAAAGTGATAGCACAGGCCAATCCTTAGATATCTACTCAATACCATCCACAAATATTTATATGTTGATTTAGATTATCTTGGCTTGGGGGAACTAACTAAACAAAAATCTTTCGTATTTCGATGTCGAATCCAATTTTTGTGAGCAAGGCGAGCTCGATTTCATAGGCACACATTCTTTCATTTTGGGGTCATTTCCGATTTGGAGTTACATCAACACTCTTGCTGTTACAGCGACTGGGTTATTACAAGACAAATACAAGGTTTAGAATATAAGAGACAGTTTCCATGTATTCCGGAGCATGGCTACCGTTCATATGATCAATTGATTAAACTACATCATGACAAAAAATTCAACCCATATCATCACACAAAATTAGTGGAAACCTGTTCAACTTTGATGATACATAAAACAATATACTCGGTTATAAAAATGTTGAGGAAAGAATAGTAATAGCATACCTGAATTTCTTAGGTTTACGAATGACAGTAATATTTGTGCTCTTCTGATCTAGTCAATTGCTATATATTGAATGTACCCGTCGTTAGGGTCTCATGCTCAAGTTTAAGACCCATCATTTCTGTAACTCTTCATTGGACAATATCATTCACATCACTTGCTCGTTTCAGTCAAGAATCTTTTCTCCTGTAGCGAATGTATTCCAGACAAGTGTTCCAATAATGTATAAAACCACTGCAACCTTAAAGACTGTATCCCACGATCCTGAACACATTTAAATATTTAATTTTAAGTTCGTATTTAGTAAAAATAAATTGTGGACGAGAATAGATATCATGGAACAATAGTGATGAACAAATCAATTAAGAACAAGAAAGAAGTATGAATGCAATCGGACGAGAATATATATACATATATATCATAGAACATACCTCGCTGGAGAATATAGCCCGTCATAGCTGTGCCGAAAACACCAGCTAGGACTCCTGCTGTATTAGATAGACCCAACAAGACACCCTACATTTTAAGAATCAATTTTGGTCCATTACTTAGCTACAAGCCTACAACAGTTCTTTTCTAAAGTTTGTGATTTTCACAAAAAAATATTTTGCTGAATGAGAAATAACATAATAGCAAGTATTGACACGACATGGTTACTTACTGCATAGCGAGGACCAATGTCTTGGTGATTGGAGTACAAACCAGACTGTGAAAATGCATCAGACCCCTGTCAAGGAAGATTTTAGTTAATGCATGCGAAACTTAAAGAGTAGCAAGTATAATGTGCATAGTTTTCCCTACAAAACATGTTAAATATACGCTGTAATCCAAGTACAGTGACTTCTCATCAACAAGAAGAAATAGCAATAAGAAGCACATTGAGATGGTGATGTATCAGTAAAAGACACACTTTAGAAGTTTTGGAACAACTACACAAGCTTTAACCATAATGTATAACTGGCTTGAATGCTCGCCACAATATTTATGTCAACAAGGTGCCCTTAGGAGGCAAGAAAATGGCTACATGCTAATAATCGCTAATGAAGTATCTGTACATTAAACATGGAATTTGTGTTTTGGACCCTTCAAAGTAAAGTAAGACTGGGAGATATTTCTACACTATTCATTCCATGCAACAAATACAGCCAGCTGGTAAAAACCCCAGACACTGCCGTATCGTGGAGTTATATGACGTAGAAATTTGTCGAGTATGCACAATTAGTAGTTATCAGATGAAATAACAGGACTTTCAGAAAAGAAAAGGAGTCAATGCGAATAAAATGTCGACATAATTTTGTACAGTAATGAAACAAACCTGACTGCATGCCATGCAAAGTACAGCTAAGGCAGGCGTTCGGACATTGCTCAGTTGGGTGAGAAAGAAAGCAGGTCCAAGAAACCCAATTGATTGCATGATCTGCAACAACATACATCGTCAAAGAAAAGAGATAACGGGTACAGTCACAGTGAGTATCTCAAGCATAGTGAAAGTAGAAGTGAGAATCAAGTGTCAGCAGTGAGTGCAAAATGGATTATCCTTCAATTAAAAAAGAAATCCATAAGGATTCAATGAATTACGTAATAAATACACATTAGTGCTTCTATTTTCTTCAGAAACGTGCAGAGAAAGCTGGCTATTATGGATGATACAAGGAATTCGTTTAATGTTGTCGAGTGCTCAAAATGTGACATTTTTTAGCTACAACTTCTGCACTTTATGCAAGCACAAAATTAAAGAAGAAAAATCTTATAACAAAGTAACACGCCCTCAACAATGAATACTTTTACTCATATTTACCTTGCGGACTGTAGTTATGGAAAAGCCTCGGCTCACAAGCGAGTCAGCTATCCATCCTCCAATGTTTGCAAATACTGCCATTGTTAACCAGGGCAAAACACAGAACAATCCTGATTCAGTGAGGTTGAACTTTAATACCTGAAAATGAATTTTTGACACTTTATCAGTAAAAAAATTCACATCACATACCTCCGACTTCTAATAACCTTAAAACTGTGAAAAAGTATGATGGCATGCTCACATCATATCTCTTGAAAGTAGAAAACCATGATTTCTCCATACATATGTTTGGAGTCTTAGACTGTGTTAATATATTGACGAACTTGTCTATATTTTGAACGTACGGAAAATTTACGCACAAATATTAGCCACTAGTCATTGTTTACCTGGCTATAATATGTTGGCATCCAAGTAAGAAGAATGAAAGTCCCCCAATTATGGCAGAAATGAGAGATGATAAGAGCCCAAACTGGTGCCTTGGATAAAATCAATTTCCATGGAATGGTTGAAACAGGTTCCTTTGCTACACTACCCTCCAGAATTAATCTCTTTTCTTCAGGCTGAAGCTCTGGATCTTCTTTAGGTGAGCTATATGCCTAATGAGCCACAAGAACACAGGAAAGCTGAGGTAACCATATATATAGAGGGGAAGATTATACTAAAGAGGAGTTAGACACAGAACGATAAGACATATTAACAATTTGATGTTGATGAATGCTCAAAATCAATTTATACACTACCCCCTTCAGCTAAAGGACGAACAGAAAAATGGAATGTTTTATGAAGGAAATTTCCTCGCATGGATTCAGATACACATGCATATATGGTTTAGTCTAAGCCGATATGAATAAAATAAATTGGATGAAACTGAAACAGACACCTTGCAATACCATAGGAACTTACTTTGATCTGCCATAGTGCAAACCATATGCTCCCAAGAGATCCAAATGCATAAAAGACAGACGACCAACCAAAATTTTGGATCAAAGCAGGTGAAAAGGCCAAGCCTGTCACAGACCCAAGGTACATTCCGCTATAAACCAGGGCAAGTGATCTGCTTCTCTCCGATACTGGAACCCATTTTGAAATTATATTGTTCATAGCAGGCATAGCAACGCCCTGAAATGAAGTAATAACATACTCATTATGACTATTTTCCTGTATTTTACTTATCCATCAAATACTAGGAAAAATTAGCCATCTAAAGTATAGTGTTGCAAACCATTAAGCCTAGGATAGAAAAACCAATTCAATGAATGCATACTCATCTGCTATAATTAGAACAAAACATAATTCAGAATAGGTTTTATTGGGTTGTCAGTAAAGTCGCAGAACATAATCTAGTGAGATGGGCTATTAGCAGAACCTCTCCAATGCCCATAAAAGCACGCATCAACAGCAAGAAAGGAAGCCCAATCCTTGCAGCTAAGGGTGTGAGAACTGTTGCAATTGACCACCATACAACACCAAAACCTAAAACCAGCTTGCCACCAATTTTATCGGCCCATATTCCTCCAATAATCTACAATGACAGAGAGAAGAGAACCCAGGATGAAATACAACATTTGCATTGCAAAATTTCCAAAAGACAAGAAAGACTAACAGTTGGCACGTAGTTTGACATACAACAAGAAAGCTGAAGTACAAAAAATTAAGTAAAAGAATGGTAACCTAATTCAACTGGAGAATTTGAACACTAGAAATATTATGACATACCAGGTCTTGAATCAATTAAATAAGAGATTAACCTGAGTAAGTAGGTAGCCCCAGAAAAACGAAGATTGAATCAGGCCAACAGTAGCAGGATCCCAGTTAAACTCTTTTGACATTGGCAAGATAGCTATGCTCATGTTCACCTGAAGACAAGTGCTTTCAGATAATAGGCTAGCAGAAATAAAATAAGAACAAAAATTCATTAAAGAATTGTAAAATTAAATCCCGCAGACTTTTTCAACAAACAATTCATCAAAAAACTGTCTCTGATCGCAACTGAATGAGAAATGGTGGATTATGAGGAATACATACAATTTCAACAATTCATGATTGCTTTCAAATAACAAAACATTTTATTATTTGCGGAAGTTCTGGTGAGTAATCAATTGTTCTGAAATAATACTATGAAAATAAAAAGGAAAAAGAGAAAGGGGCTTACACGATCCATGTTGCATAGAATAAATGCTGTAAAACAGAGAAGAACAATGATCCAGCGTTTTGGAAACTTCTCCCACCAGTAAGAAGATTCCAATGAACCGAAATTCGCTTCCGTCATATCATATGGCTCCGATTTAAAATTAGCACGCGTCCTAGTGGCTAGACGAATAGCAGGCTGCAAGCATAGGCAATCAGATATCCCACATTTTTCAAGCCTCCTGTGTTGATTCCCAGTGGTATTTGACTGCCTTGAAGAACAAGAGCACAGACACTTTCTGGGTTGCCGACAAATTCTCTCCTGCCACACCTTTGAATACCTTGTCCAGGCAAAAGAATTGGATGCGTTATGTCCATGTCGTCCAATGAAGGGGACCTCATTTTTTGAAATGTTTTCACAAAGAAAGCCATAAGCATGACATGTGTAGAGAAGGCCTCCTGCCATACAAGACAGACAATTTCTTGGCACTGCTATATGGTTCACTAAACCATTATTCAGGTGAAATTTTGTCCTAGCAATGGCCAGATTCTTCCCTCCACCCAAAGTAAGCCTTTTATCAGTTTGACAAACATTTCCTGCATTCGAGAAATATAGATGAATTAGAAACGTAATATCCTTGGAATCATTCTTGTTTTTTTCAATTTCAGATTCTGAAATCAGAGATTTGTTATTTTTAGCTTATCCTGTAATCGATTTTCTGCCCTCACTTTTTTTTTTGACTCTCGTACCCTTTTTTTTATAAAAATAATATATAAAGTGCTAATTTGTGCCTTTCCTTCTTTCCTACCCAAATTTAGCTTAGCTTTCATCTTTCTTGTATTGGCGAACACTCAATCTAGTTCCGATAGTAATTCATCAGTTGTAATAATTTTTTGAGTGCAGCATAATGCATGTGGGAAAAATTCATTAAAACCACATCACTTAGAACCATATACATGAGTGCCTTCCCCTTTCAATATAAAAAATTAAAAGTACCTTACTATTGAATTATCACTTGATCTAAAACCACAGCACTTATAAACATACACGAGAGCCTTCCCCTTTTAATATACAGAATTAAAAATACGTAACTATTGAAGTATCACTTCATCTAAAGGTTTAAGCCTCTAAGGAAGAGCATTCTTTAATATTTAATGTAAACATATACTAACCATTTACATGCAAAACACTAGTTTAACAAAAAAATGGTTCCCAAATTCAAACAGATAAAATTTTGCATGAACACCGTAATCAAATTTTCAACAAATTCCATACAAAAGAAATCATAAAACCAAGCAATTACATGTGTTCCCAAATTCACAAACACTATTATATCAAACCAACAAAGAACAGCCAATAAAAACAAAGAGATAAGAAAAAACATATGATGAAAAACTTGTAAGGAACCAGATTTTTTACTAGAAACCAAGTTCCTTACAAACATGTTCTTCCAATTGGCAAATTTGCATACAGGACAAAAAACAGTGCCCAAGAACAAACAGTACACTAAGATTTTCCAAATCTATGACAAATATCCTCATCTTATGCGCTGAAAAGCACTCCAAATCCTCTACCAACCCAATAACAAAAACATCAACAAGAAAAAAAATGACAAGCTAGAATCTAAGAGGTCTCGAAATCTAGTCGAAGCTTCACATCTCTTCCCCTGACAAACCATTCCAAAATACACTATCAACCCAACAACACAAACATAGCTAAAATGGCATTCAAACCTCGAGTATGGAAGGACCCAAAAGAACTCTTGCCAGAAACCAAGCTCCCAACAGCCATCTCTATATTTGTAAAACAGCAATCATCAAATCAACTCCAAAGCCATTTGGATTCCCAGAAAGCAAAAAATAGCTCTTGATTCTACATGGGCAGCTCACGGGTAAGGTAGTTGGGTCCTCCTCTCATTGGTATAGGCAGGTTTGTAGGTGTGGAGATAAAAGGATAAAGGG
Organism: Piper longum; assembly: GCA_032619315.1. Taxonomy (NCBI): domain Eukaryota; kingdom Viridiplantae; phylum Streptophyta; class Magnoliopsida; order Piperales; family Piperaceae; genus Piper; species Piper longum. Next base: position 23,573 of record JAVDBV010048644.1, on the reverse strand, counting down.
GCACTGATGGAGAACTAACGAAAGTGTTTTTTCACTTTACACAAGTTGGTCACCTATGGAGCGGGAAGCTCCCAAGTTGGTTGCAAAGGAAGGCTAGCATTGTCACACGTTTCAAGCTGTTGCCATCCTTTTAAAAAAAATGATTGATTGCCACTCCTTCGTGGTAATGCATGGCTAACAGCTAGATTTGGTTTCTATAATTTTTTATTTGGTGATTGTTTGCTTCATGGGACTTATATTTTGATATTTTAATTGATTATTTTTTCTACTATACATTTTTTTTCATAAATGATTGATTGTTATTTGCTTATTGAGTGTGTTTTTTCTGTTAAGAGCTTAATTGTAAGTTACCTTAAGATTAAATAAAGAGTAATCATACTAAGCCACGACTAAGGTTATTGATATTTCTCCTAATGTTTTATAAATCTTATAAAATTGCTTTTGAATTTTTTTTTAGAAATTTGAAGTAGTTGTTTTATAAAAGATAATAAAATGGAATGTATTTTTATAACTACCATTAAATTAAATTTTAAGAATTAACAATTTTTTTAAAAAAAGTATTAGTCCTGGCTGAAATATAGGCTTTAATTGTTATGTGTTGAGGGGATTAATAGTTCAGTTTAATTCGATTTTTTTAAAATTCAGCTCAAGGTTGTCTTGAGCGTTAGCTCATGATATTTGATTCGACCCGACTGATCGATATTTCAACTATTTAATTTATTTTTCCACATATTTTTTTTTTTTGCATTCCTTTGTTTATTATGTGCATTTATTGTTAAGGGAACTAATGACTCAATCAAGCTTGATTTTTGGCCTATATTATGCTCAATTTAATTTGTGTTAAACTTTAGAAAGAGTTGGTCACTGTCTTAACGGACTTGTATGAGTTTTCATATTTTACTTGTTTATTTTCTCTACTACAACCTGTTTTTTACTAAATGATAGGTTGATATATTTTTATTAATTATACGTGTGTTTAGAATCGGAGGTGCTAACGACTTGGGCTTGATTTGAGCTTAAGTTGGCAATTATTTGACTCGACTTAGTGTAAATTTTGGTATGTTTGATTAATGATGGTAAACCCTTTTTCATATATTTTAATAGTTATGTAAATTTCTTAGATTTTGCAATGGAAGAATTAAACTTGTATTGCATCAATTCTTCTTCAATTGCTCGTATCAAGCAAACATGAGCTTGGAAATGCAAGCCCTAAACTCCAATCAGCCGATGACGGAATTTTTATCTCTTCTACTAATTTGAAAATCAAGGCAGAGTTATCTGTCAATAAACACTCTTAAAATTGAATTTTAATAATTTAGATTAGTAGTAGTGGTGCTAATTGGCTGATTGTAGCGGGGTATTGGCTAAACCAAGCCCGTCAAACATCTTAAATCTTCATACTAAACCCAACTATTTATGATTTAATTTTTTATTACATGAACATGAATCCGATTATTTACCGTTTAACAAACCCAAATTTATTTTGACATAACTAGAACGCTAAAAAATAAAAAAAATAGTTTAGTTGCTAGATGGTAGGGGTGTAAACGAGCCGAGTCGAGTCAAACCGAGCTTTAATGTAAACGAGTTGAGCTTTAATGTAAATAAGCTAAGCCGAACATATCTAAAATTTATAGTGTTTGGATTGGTTCGAGCCGAGTGAATGTTTATGAGCTTGACTTATATTGGATTAAAATTTTTTTTTGAACTCTATATAAGTTTAATGTGACCTCAATAGTATTTACGAGCCGAGCCGAGCCGAATATTTTTTCGAGTTTGAACACATCGAGTTCGAGTTCGAGTTTCGAGCCGAGCCAAGCCGAATACTCCTTTGTTAAAACTCTGTTCATTGTTCAACGAGCTTATATATTTCAAGCCGAGTATTTTTTCGAGTACCAAATTAACGAGCGGGAATCAAATCAAATACAAAAAGCTCATGAACAAGTTTGACTCGTTTACACCCCTATTAAATGGGCACCAACCAAATTCCGATTACACTTTTGAACTTATCTCGGATACAAACAAATCCACTTTCAGAAGTGACTATTTTCTCCTTAACTCTTAGGGCTAGGCTAACCCCAAATCAATTCGATCGCTATCGATGGAGCTGGTGGTTTGACCTCCATCCGGGAGTATCTTACTTCTATATGTGTTGTTGATTTGTTTTGTTATAATTAGGTTGTGATTGAATTTCTAGGGACATGTTTGTTGCCTTTGGACTATTAGAAAACTTCTATCACAAAAAATAAAAATAAAAGAGAAAAAGAAGGGGCGAATTATGTGTCGAACTTATTATTTTTTTGTTAACACTAGTCGAGCTTATTATTATGTGTTGTTATATTGAAGTTGTTCATTTTCATAGATGATGGCAAATTTTTCGTAAAAAATTGGTTAATTTCTATGGTCAATTTTGGTGGAATTATTCCTTTAACGGTGTGTTTTTTGAAAAATTTGTTTAATTATCTATGTATTTATATAGAATGCTTTTAAATGTAATTATAATGATTAAATTATATTATAATTTTGTTTATTATAAAAGTAATAATTAAAACTAATATCACTCTTGCCGTCCAAATCGACGCGTATCCCCGTAATAGTTCGGTTGGTTTTGGTTTAATTAGGGCTCAAATTTCGGTTCGGGTCGGCGCACTAATTCGTGGACCAAAGGCGGTTTGGAAAATGGGACCCGCACGGAGCCAAATCGACCAATTTTCTATTTTCTACACATACCCTGTTATGGATATCCAAGTCTCGAGAATTCGTGGGAATCGCATTCCCACTTCGCCGCCGCCTGCATCGCCGGAGGCAATCGTCGCCGCCGCCAGCTCTACGTCGGAGCATCTTCGCGTTCTCAAGTGATCGTTTGTTGTGGTTGATCGGGTAAAATCCTTTTTTTGACTGCTTTTTGAGGTAGTTTGGTTTGTTAATGGGAAGTTTCTGGTTTTTTTTTCCCCGCTTTTCCTTTCATCATCTTGATGACGGCGATGATACGATCTTTGACTGCTCAATATTGAAAACTATGACGTTTGATGATGGTAAAATTGTTTGATTTTAGCGGTTTTTTGAGGTAAATTTGTGAATACTTTCTTTGGTTGTTTGTGTTTGTAGTCGTACACTTTTGATCATCTGATGGAAAAAATTATGTGGCGACTGAGGATGCCACAAAAAAGAATTGTGACATGAGCTGTTTTTGGAGCAAATTTGTGAAATAGGACTTGAAAGTTCTCACCTTTTGCTGATTTTTTTTCTTCCGTTAGTGCCGCTGATTGTCGGATTTTGAAATCTTTGATCGCCCATGGGTATTTCATGGTTAGTTTGATTGGAAAAGTTCTTCCTTTTGCTGCTTTTCGGGCTAATTTGTGAATCGGGACTAGAGAATTCTTACATTTCCCCCTTTTTTTGGCTATTAGTGCTGGTGATTGTATGATTTTGATCACGAATTGGAAAGTTCATGTTTAGTTTTGAAAATAGAATAGGATGTGGGGTATACTTTTCTGTGCAGCGGATTTGGATCGATGTGATTGAATGTTATTTCACAAGGTGTTTTGATTTCTTTCACTAGGAGAGAATCCAATTTTCCACAGCCTAAATCCCCAAAAATGTCCATCATAAAACATCGCACGAGATAACCTAAACTCTCTCAACTATACTCCACAAAAAAACTCACGTACAAATATGTTGGGGTCTTATTTTTAGATAAATAAATAATATAAGACTCCTACCCCAGTAAGGAAATCTTCCAAAACGTCCTTATTTGTAGGATTCTCTCTTAGTTTATCTTAATAAAAGATAAATGCGGATTTGGGATTCTTCCCATATTGGGCATATTCTAAAACTATTCTTTTTAAAAAAAAAACAGAAATGACTGAATGTCTCCTTTTTCTCTGTTTTATTTGAATTTTGTTCATCTTACCCTCAAGCAGCTTGGTGTTGTGACTGATCGGGAAAATCTTTGATTTTGCTACTCTTTGGTATAATTTGTAGGTGGGAGCTTGAAAGACTTTCTTACCATTTTTGTGTTTTTTCTTTATTGATGCTGTCCTTACCATGTTGTTAGTGATAAAATGGAAAAATGTGTTGTCAAGGGAGATAGTTCATATGATTTTAAGGTCAAATGAGAAGGCAATCTTATTGGTTTTGGTTTTATTGGGTGCTTGAAAGGTCTTATATTTAGCGTTATCATTTTTTGGTAGTGGAGGTGGTGAATTTCAAGTTCTCATCACTAGGTGCAAACTTATATTATGATTGGAGATAACCATCATTATTTTTAGTTGTTATATTAAGTAAATTTTTTTTTTTTAAAATTCTGATACTCGTAGTCAGATGGGAAGCTATGCGATTGAGGGAGATGAAATTATATTCATTCTTGAGGTTTTGTTGATGATGAGTGCTGGGAAGTTCTCATATTTGGCATTCCTTTTTTAGGCATTGGTAGTGTGGTGGTAATTCTTCATTATGCTAATTAGATGAAATCTATGCTGTGGGGGAATGAAAAGTGCGCTCTTGTGGTTATGTTGTTGTTTTTAAAGAGTAGCAAGGAAGGTTTCTGTATTGTCTTTTCTTGAAAGTTCCCACCTCTATTTTTTCCCTCTTCGGATACCCTCCTTCCATTTGTTCTCACCATTTATCGTGTTCTTCCCATCTTCACTAAGGTAGGTGTGTGGGTTGTGAACTGTTCCTTATTATCTTTCGGTTCATGGAACAAATATGTCTTGCCTAATGTCTTCTTTTGTGTTTAATTGAATGTTCTCAACTTGGTTTAAGGTTGATTTGGGGGTTCAATGTTTTCTACGTGCTAGAGTTGAGTATTTAGTGGCGGTGTAATGTTTTCTACATGCTAGGCTGTTAGCATCTACCATATTTGTTTTGTATTGATTTTGCTAGTGTTGGTTTTAAAAGGTTAATATTGCAAAGGATCATGAAGTTCACCTTTGGAACAAATATTTCTTGCCTAATGTCTTCTTTTTTGTTTAATTGAATATTCTCAACTTGTTTTAAGGTTGATTTGGGGTTTTAATGGTTTCTTCATGCTAGAGTTAAGTATTCAGTGGCGGTGTAATGTTTTCTAGATGCTAGGTTGCGAGCATCTACCATATTTGTTTTGTATTGATTTTGCTATTGTTGGTTTTAAAAGTTAATATTCCTGAAGTTCACCTTCAGAACAAAGTTTTCTTACCTAATGCCTTATTTTTTGTTTAATTGAATGTTCTCAACTTGTTTTAAGGTTGATTTGGGGGTTTAATGTTTTCTTCATGCTAGAGTTGAGTCTGCAATGGCAGTGTAATGTTTTCTAGATGCTAGGTTGTGAGTATCTACCATATTTGTTTTGTATTGATTTTGCTAGTGTTGGTTTTAAGAGGTTAATATTTTTCACTCATGAAAGGAATTGGGAAAAATGCTTACTTCTTTTTTGATGTATATCTATCAATTAGCATGATTTTGACATGTATAAGTGACACTCCAACAAGTTGCATATTAACTTTAAATTTGAAGTTGTTGGAAAGTAGGTGTTTTTATAAACGGAGAACTCTCTATTCTTAGAGTGATTGTGAGATCTGCAACTTAGTCTTAAATTTAATATATATTGGGGTAAGATCCTGTTTATAAATGGAAATAAATTATAGATTTTTAACTTGGTTAATCACTTTTAAAGATATGATTTAGGTCTATTACGTTGCACTTTGGACTAGATAGTTATAGATCAAACAACTTTGTTCCGTGTTTGATAATGGGCTGGATTATTGACGTTGGCTAGGTTACTAGTCAAAGACTAGAGAAGGACCTGGGCTGGAGCTAACAACATGTTAAGTATAGAAATTCCAATGACAATTTATAATAAAAATATTTTTTTAATTTTATATTATTGATATTAGACACCCAATTCTCGATACTTGAAACCAAACCCAATCATTATAAGATGGGTACTCGATTGACTAAAATCAAATTCTATTATCTAGATATCAATGTCAAACTATTAAGGTTTTGGTTAGGTACCAACCTGAGAGACACCCCTAATTAGTGGGGACAAAGATACTACCCACCTAAATAAATTATTATTTTCTTCTTAAATATTGGGAGGAGTTATTTTAACCAAGTCTTCAAGTCACCCTATTTAGTAGGGGCAAAGATAATACCCACCTAAATAAATTATTATTTTCTTCTCAATTATTTGGAATTATTTTAACCAAGTCTTCAAGTCACACCTTGGAGGAAACCGAATTCAATTTGATATAACTAGAACATTAAAAAAAAAAAAACTGTTCACTTTGTTTGGGTTCATGGGTTTTGAATTCAATGTTTTGTTGATATGTGGTTTTCATATGAAGTTATTTATTGGATGTTCTGAAATTTTTCTTGCTTGTTAGTTGTTTTTTGAAAAACTTTTAGCAATAGCTCCAGTGATTATTTTAAAATATCTATTTGAGTTGTCGTTCCAGTTTCTGATTCCCCCTAGTGGGCAACATGCAGAAATGAAGAGACATATGAGGAGCTAAATTTTTCTCAATTGAGTCGACGGCACTATGATCTTTCTTATATAAGGTCTATGATCAACCGTGCCTATAGCCATGTCGTATAGATTTCAGGTTAATGTTACGTTATCCCACACAGTTTTGTGTGAAATTACTGATTTATAGGGTGCAAGAAATGATGAGAGATTTGGCTGCTGGAATTAGCATGCTTGGTAATGGTCCAAACGTAATGTCCTTTAAACATGTCTTCTTGGAAATGCTTACATTATATTTTAATTCAAAGTTTAGGTTGCTAATAGTTATATGAGCTTGTAATGTAGTGATCTAGCTTTCTTCTAGTGTATAGTGTTATGCCAAGTCACTTGCATTTTTGCCTTGCCTGCTCGACTGGACTTTATGAAAGCATTCATTTTTTTAGTATATATTTAGGTGAGATCGTCACACTTCTTTGTCCAAGTTAGGATTGTCATGTATAAAATAGTATTGTCAGATAAATTGCTGCTTGTACTTGTGGGCATGTACTTCCTAAGAAATTGATTTGGACTTGGGCTTGGACGGATGAATCCGACTCAAAGTTGGAATAGGGCTTTGAAACATTTTTTTTTTTAAATAGGGCTAAAGATGCTAATTGAGCGAGCCAATAAAAATCATTTTACCTTGTATTCTGAGTTTTGCTTATTTCGTTGGTCTTGCATTGAGCGTTGACTTTTTGTAATTTGGTATTTAGATTGTATCGATGGTAATGGTAATACATGGTTGAATTGGTTAGATTACGATGACACTCAAATTTATGTTGAAAACATAAATTATAGCTGATACGCGACAGCATTTGAAGTCCAAATGAAGTTGATGAAAATCATGTTTAAGAATATTAATCAATAGTGGTGTGCCCAATTTCAAATTCAATTATTATAACACCTCAATTTGATTTATGGGTTGAACTGAATTACGGCATTACACGAACACCAATCTCACATTGAAGGTAGACAAGTACCTTGAATGTAAAATGGGTTTCCAAGGATCGAAAATTTGTTTGAGGTAGTTAAGAGAGAAAAAGAAAAGATAAAAAGAAAACATGGATATCCAAGCAAAAGAAAATAAACGATAATAGCACAACAAGTGATATGTTTGTAATGATATTTATCGTTATAGATTAACAAGAAGAGAAAGTTTTACGTACAATTTGACAAGAGTTTCCGCTTTAGGTGGGACCTTAGAAACTAAACAATTATTATGCATTATAACACATTAATAATAATTTCACATTTGAGAAGGGTTTTTATTTTAATATTTTAATCATTCTATTTCGTAGGGCTGCTAATTGAGTGAGCTAATTCGTAAGTTAGTTTTGACCATATAATTGAGTTAGTTTCGAGCTCTTAAACAAATTAGTTTTGAGCTATCAAACGAGATTTTTTTGAGTGCTTCAAAATTAAATAATCTAAGTGTATTCGAGGTTGAGTCAAACTTGAACAATATAAAAATGTTTGAGTCGATTTTGAATATATATTCAAAACTCGTTCAATCTCGATTCGAGTTCAAACGAATTTGCTATTCGAGTCGAGTTAGAGTACAAGTTGAGCTCGGTTCACTCACCCATTTAGTAACCTTATTCCAAAATTTAGAGGCTTGGAGAAATGTGCAAAAATGTGTTAGACTTGCATACCCTAAAGTTTTAACTTATAATCAAGTTCATTTCACAAAGCATAACAATTCTTCAACAACTTCATTTAAATGAAAGTAAATGAAAGTAAATAAAAGTAATACATAACCAACATAGTTAACATAACCCTTGCAACACCTTCTTCTGGTTCACCAGTGAACCGACTTGGAAATATTATCGGCGACTGAACCGTTCACTAATCTACTTGATTCGATTAAGCCGACTTGGATCTTCCTTCGCTGTCTTAAGACGAAGATGTAATATGCAAAACACGGATGAGATGTTTGAGTTTTAATGTTGTCATATATGCGTGCTATAATATGTAAGCAAAAATAGAATAAAAGTAATAAATGAGAAATTCAAAGAAAAATATCTATTTTTATAGAAAAATAGACAAAGTTTCCATTAAAAGTGCGATAAGGGCCAACATGTCCATGACAAGGATATATATATTTTATCTGTAAAACTCGTGATTCGAGTCACAGGTTTTATAGTCGTTAACCGATCGGTTCAACCGTCGGTTCGAGTTGAATGTATTTCAGAACACGTGTACTGAGCCGATGCCGGTCACGTGTATGAGCTGTGAGGGTAATGTGTAGCGAGGATGTGATGATAATGAGATAAATGAGTAGAGAATGAGTTATCAGAATGCATGAGAGCACACAGTTGACGATTTTAGATTTTTTTTCATTTTGTGACCGTAGAAATAGTTTTAGGCCGTTTACCGCGTTAGGATACGTTATGGGATAGTTTGGGTGGGTTATTAGTTTTAGAGCATGTCATTTGGATGTTTTGTGTTTTATTTTATTTTATAGGATTTTTCCTGATTTTTTTAGATTTTTTTTCGATTTATTACGCGTTAGTTATTATTTTTGACTCGAGAGGAACTCGAGTCAAGTTTTATTTACGAGTTTGCCATCCACCCTTTTTCTTTCCCCCGACCTCTTTTATCCAAAACCCCAGCCGCCCCATGCGCCGCCGCCGTCTAGCGCCGCCCGGCCGCCGCTCGTCGCCGCCCAGCCCCGGCAAAACGTCGCCGTGCCACCCCGACCGACCCCGGCCGCTACACGCCGCCGCGACGCTGGGAATCGCCGCGGCTAGCGCCGCGCCCGTGCGCGATCGTGTCGCCGATTCCGGCGCCGCCGACTGCCGCCGCCGCCGTCCAGTGGTGGCCTTGTCGTCGTCGACCTCCCAGCTACCATCCCCGACGAGATCGCCGCCGATCGCAGCCCAGATCGGCCGGAGCAAGCTAACCACCGCCGCGCCTGTTTTTGGTATTTTCCGGTGAGTCGCCGCCTCCGTCGGCCGTGTTGACACCACAGGCACATCGGGCTCGCCGAGACGGTTCCGATGGTACCCTAATGGCCCCGATCCGGTCGATAGACACCGCCGGCGACTCTCGCGGGAACACCACCGGCGATTGTCGCCGGAAAGTCGCCGGAAAACCCGCCGGAAAATCGGAATTTTTGGAATTCGCTGGAATTCACCAGATCTTCCACGGAGTTCACCCGGTCGAACCCGATCGAGCTTCGAACGCCGTCGAGCGCCGAATTCGAGGTTCGAGACGTACATACGACGGAACCTTAGCCGTCGTCGATTACCGACGACGCGAGGTATAACTACCTCTAAGTTTATTATTTATGATTGATGATTGTTAGAAAACATGATAGGATTGATTAAGTAATGTTGACGTAATTAAATACTAATTAAACCCTAATGAGTGATAAGTGATATGATGTGATTAAGTATGAGATGAAAAGTAAGTGATCTAATAAGATAGATCAAGTTTGATCATGATAATTGACAATGATGTAATTTAGAAGAGCACAATGAAATTAATATGAATAGGTGTCCTTGCCTACGCAATCACTGTGATAGGAACCATGGACGTCGACTACCTCCTTTGCCATAGCCAGTCCAAGCTTGGCCGGAAAGTGGAAGTAGTACGTACTCGCCTCACTTTCAAAGGCAACACAATCTAAACCTTCCCAACAGGCCAACAAGATCAATTGTGACAAAGGCGATGGACGGCAAGTGATGAGGTAAAGACGAAGACAGCTTGACAGTAAGGCCACCAACATGAAGGCCATGCAGGGGATTGGAAGCGATGCGATTCCATTTAATAAAAATAATGGTAACAATCATAAATTAGAACACAAAAATATTAAGAGGAAAACTTTGTATCAGCAGGAATAGCCAATACTCTTATTTAAGATGCATGGATAATGATATGGCAATTGTCTCATAAAAACAAAGGACAACGGAGTGATTTTGATGGATGGTTAGATTTACATGCTATGCCAATATTCAACCTCAAAAATATAAGGGAAAAGAAATATAAAAGAATAATTTAGTCAACATAAATGCCTACAGTGACGTTTCGACATACGCAGCATCTCCTTGGGTTTTTTATCACCAAATCCCTATCCCATTGTTAAATTTCGAAAAGATAAAGTTAACAATAATAGTTATAATGGCCACAAAAGATAGAGCATACATAAGTTTTAATGTGAAAACTACTCTCAACATGAAAGAAAACCAGACCGTAGAACACCAAATTCACGATGATTATTAACTTATTATAACCATGTTTTTTTCCTATTGAAAAAATACCTTTCCTGAATACAAATCAACTAGAAAGTGTAAAGAACTTGAGAAAGAGCAGGCTAATAGTTGTTCTTGGTTAAAGAACTGCACATGATTTGACGTTCTGTATCCCATTGATCTCACTTCGAACTCAACCTCGTGCCCATAAGATCCACTACTTTGATGCTCTAGGTCCATGACTGATCTCACTCTAGTTTTCTCACCAGAAAAGTCTCTCGAAGCACTCCAAAGAACACACTCCTCCAGGGTCTCCTCCCCAAGGGAGAGCACACCGCTTGGGCACCAAATTACATGTCCCTTCGGCGTCTGCAATGGAGAACAAATGATTCAAATTCCGCCTCCTTGAAGCGAAGAGCCAACTTCAAATAGTTGTCTCTGAGTACTCACCAATGAGTCTCTTTTGTTTTCCGCAATTCATTTGCCTCGAATTCTTTGTACTTCTTCGTCACACTCATGTCTATAGGACTTCACCCATGCAATCGAATTGTGTTCAATCGAATTTTAAAAATATAACTTAATATTTAATGAAATACTGAAAATATTTTTTTGTGATTAATTAATATTTTAATACATATAAATAAATTAAATACCTGTTAGAATTTAGGTTTTTTGGAAAAAATACTGATTAGAAAACCTGTATGAATGCTGGATGCTCATTTATTAAATATTGATGATGATGTTCATGTATCTTGGATGGTGGATGTTGATCCATTAAATGTATACGAATAATTAAATATTCATAAACAATCTCTACGTCAAACGAATACATAATACATAATGGATGCAAATAATCTACTCGACTATATAAAGGTCTGAGAATCGGTTTTTGTCCTGGAGGGACGAAGGTTTCCATCGTTCTTGGTGTTTGAAGGTACGTAAGCCTAAAATCATGCTAGCGTCGGTTTAGCAAATACAGACCCCCCACCATCCTACCAAGGCGCCTCCCTCCCCAAAACTGTGTCTTCTTCTTGTTCTCCCTCTCCTGATTTATTTATTTTGATATCAACCATCTTTGCCATCTCCTCTCTCTCTACTGAGCTCAGTGATACAAGTGTGTTATTCTTGCCTTCGAATTTGACCCCCGCTAGTCTCCGCCGTGGCCTTGTTCAGTGTCTCCCAATTTCTCAATTGGATTCGGTTGTAGGTGGAAGGAGTTCACCATCTCTGCATTGATTTCTTCCAATTATGATATCGGTTATAGGTGGAAGTTGCCGTCTTTGCTATGGGAGGCAGTGGCGGTCGCGTGGAGTTGGTCGAATGCAAGATCTGCTGTCTCTCATGCATGCTCTTGTTTCGGAACATGAAGGGCGGAGGCGGGGGGAGGTCAGAGAAGAAGGCTGGCGCTGGTGTCGGAGGAAAGGTGGTGGTGGCATTGAAGATGGATATGCACTGCGACAAGTGTGCCGGAATGGTTCGCAGCACCGTCGGGCAGTTCTCTGGTGAGCGGTCATGATTTTTCCCTAGCTTTGGTTGTTGAATTGTTATTTAAATGCTTTCGAGATTGAAAAATTTTATGTCTCCACTCTATTCTTGCTCTGAAGTAGATTCTTTTGATCGCGGTTCGAGGTTTCCTCGCTTCGAAATAGTTTTTTCGTTTTGATTTTGAAGATTGCTTAAAAGTATGAAATAGATTATGTACCTTGCAGCGAAAATAGATTATGAATTTCATTCCCTTGTATTGTTGCTGATATATTGTATGAACTTGATGTTTTCTTCATTGAATCCTCGATTGTTGAATGCGACACTTGTAACTTACGAGTTTTCTGATTGTTTTGTGACTTTTCCCATGGCAAATATTGAATTTAAGTATAGTTTAAAATATTTTACCCGGTTCACTGCATATCAACTTCCAATCCAGTATGGTTTGAACTTTCGTACATTTTAATTCGTTCCAATCAGGATTCTTGGTAAAAAATCCCAGTGTCTAAGTGGTATTTAATAAATTATTGATGGCAAAATACATTTTAACAATTAAATGAAATATTTTATTTATAATTTTAAATATGGTCGAACGACTCGGTTGAGCCAAATATACCTTGTGGAAGATATAAATCTGGCATTGTAACTCGTTTGGAATTTTGAACTTTAACTTCATATCATTTACTTCGATTTTTTTTTCTTCAATAGTTTTGATAATGAATTCCTCATTTAGAATTTGCAATAAATCCAATTAATGATCTTTCTACAATTTGTATCCAATTCCATGGTTGTGCTTATAGGGGTGGAGGAGGTGAAGGAGAATGGCGGGATGATGGAGCTGATAGTTGTTGGTAAGGTTGACCCTGAGCAGTTGCGGGCAAAGGTGGAGGAGAAGACCAAGACCAAGGTTGACCTCCTCTCCGTCTCCCCTGCTACTACCACCGGACACGGGAGCACTGCCGCCTGTGGCAAGCCAAGGATTGTGGTGCTTAAGACTCTACTGTATTGTGAGTCTTGCGTCCGCAAATGCAAGAAAGTTGTTAACAGCCATGAAGGTAAAATAACATATGTTTTGCTTCAAAAATTTTAATCCCTGAATGAATGGTTGATTTTTTAATTTATGCTTTGAGGTAATCTAGTATCCGAAAACAAAATAAAATTTATTTAGGAGACAATCAAAGTATTCTTTCACAGAGGGAAAAATAGTTGCTTATGTAAGCTGTTAAATGGTAAAATAATGTTGTTCCAAGAAGCATTGTCAAATTCAAAGATGAATGGAAATATAAAATTATGGTTAATCAATTGTCGTTGTGTTATATTTATTTGTAATGGTGTTGTTTCATCTTATCCATTTTTTATCGATTTGTGGTATCTTTTTCTATGGATTAATATGTTGAGTGGTTGATTTTGCTTGTTTTGGAAAATAATTTTTGTATTGTATTTAGTCTAATGGATGGTCTTTGTTTTTTTGAGGCAAGTGGACTGACTCAGAACTAAGTTAGTTCAGTGGTTATTTGAAAACCCTACATCTCCTAATGGAGGGATTTCCTTCTAATTACTGAGACCAGAATCGGGAGGACTAATTAATTGACCTTCGGCTAGATGCACATATCTTATTATGTGGTTTGAGTTACAAAATGCTAATTGCATCTGCAAATTAGTTGAGTTACAAAATGCTAATTGCATCTGCAAATTAGCTGCTATTTTCTGATTGCAGTCGTATGCTTTTTCTTAGAACTAATAGGATAAACATGAATCTTTTGGTTGACACTATCTACTGGTAACGTTCATAATCAAGTTTCTTTGAACTAGTCAGATGGTTTTCATTATAGGCGTGCAAGACGTGATCATAGAGAAGGAGCGCGGCATGACCTACATGATCACCGTGACAGGAACGATGGATGTGGATCGCCTCCTCCACAGAACGGAGTCCAAGCTTGGACGGAAAGTGGAGGCGTTCACCCCACCTCCAAAGCCAGCACAACCTCCATCTACCCAACAGGCCAAGGAGACAGATCATGCTAAGAAAGGCGATGGAAAGGCAAAGGACATAGCTAAGGCAGAAGCAGAGGACAGTAAGGCCACCATCAAGAAGGCTCCAGTGGCAGCTACATCGGCAGCTAAGGCTGAAGTTAAGAAAGCAAAGGAGGGCGGCCTCCATGTGGATAATATGCAGCCTCCACAAAAATGTAGTGATAATAAACCTTGTGGTTGTTCTATATTGTGACAATGGTTTATCTGTGTCAATGGGTTGTGCACTTTCAGAGTTAAGTTGCAGACAAGATCGAATGTCATTCAGTAGGTAGGTGTAGGCCTTCTTGTTGCATTGGCTAAGTACTTTTTTTATGAAATTGGCCATTGTACTCTTGAATATTGACTATTAATAGATGAAGTAGATTGTGGCATGAATTTCATTCCATTTTGAATGTTGACATTCAAAATTTGTTTAGAAACGTAGATTATTGTTTTAAAGTCTATAAATAAATAGAAATGTTATTCCCTCCCTCCAACAAAAAGTCATAAAGACATGGAGTTGGACATAAAGGTACGAGGAATTAAAGGTGATTTGGTGATTTGTGGAAGCCGAAGCTCATAGGTGAGTGTCCTAATGATTAAAGAGGAGTAATTGGAAGTTGGCTCCTAGTTTTTAGGAGGCCAACCGCATCATAGATAATCAAATCCCTTGTCTATAAATACGTATATGTACTTGAGTGTTGAGTGTGTACCATTTGTTGGGTTTCCCAATGGTTGGTATTTCATTTACATTGTGTGATTACATCATTTTCTATAGAAGTTTAATAAATTGATTTTTTTAATTTCACTCATGTTCTATATATTAGAGAATAAGAAGTTTAATGAGGTGACTTTTTTAATTTCACTCATGTTCTTCTATATATTAGGGAATTCTAGTTCTTGTAATCCAAGGTGTGTAGTTGATCCATATATTCTTTGAACTGCGTTATTTTTTCAAGTGCTCATATATTATTTTTCTCTTGAGTTGTAATTTTCAAATATTGTTGTTAGCCTGATTTGTGTTTAGAGGATTTTCTTAAATTGTATTTTTGATACTTGATTGTATTAAGTTTTTTAATCAAAGTTGATCGAGAAGGTTGGTTTTCTTTTTTTTTTTTTTAATTTAGAAAAAAGTTTCCATCCATTTTTATTTTGGTGTCTCATATGACATCTTATATTTATTTTTATTTCTTTTTGAGGGAAAATATTTCTTGGGTTGATTCCGCTAGAGCGTCCTAACAAGCGATGTCAAAATTTTGGTTCTTTCTTTTGTGTTTGTCTTAGTTTTAGGTAGTAGCCTTTTGTGTCAAGATGAAAGATGAGAAATATGTTAAGATAGTCACCTTTAAAGATAAGTCTAATTGGTAATATTGAAAGGGTCGTCTGATTGATTATCTATTCACTAAGAATTTATAAAATCCCATCCATGGTCTTCCCATCAAGTTCTTGTCCACCGTTAAGTGTTATCTGGTTGTGACTGATGAAGGGAAAACTTTTTTGATTTCTCCTCCTCCGCCTACTGCTAAGGCTGAGTCGAGTGTCATGGCTGAATGGAACATGATGGACATGATGGACAAAAAGTGCATGACTTTGATCGAGTATATAAGCATGTGACCAGAACAAAGACTTCCAAGGAGCTTTGGGATAAACTCTTATATATTATGAGAGGATACTCATGGGAACCAAACCTATTGGTGAGAAGGTTGATGAATCTTTGGTATAAGGATGGCACAGACATCTTCGAAATTCTTACACCTGGCCATATCTAGCAGCCTAGCCAACGTCCTTAGTCTAGTCCACCATCTAACATGAAACAAGGAGGCTCTGATACCATTTATAACAACCCGGCCTGATCTTCAATTTTGTTATACAATTTTGAAAAGATGACTTCACCCATTAGTTTGCACTTTGGGTTGGGTCATTATAAATATGGGTTGGGGCCAACAAAGGCTAAGTGTAGGAATTTCGGGGAGGAAATTTCTGAAAGTGGGTGTATTGTGAGATCCCTCAACTTAGTCCTACATCTAATACCTATTGAAGTAAAATATGTTTATTAGTAGGAACAAACTATAGTTCTTCAACTTAGTTAACCACTTTTGAAGAAAAGACTTAGCCCATTAGTTTGCACTTAGGGTTGAGTCATCATAAATGAGACGCAAGGTATATTAACTCAATTATCTAGTTTGAATATACTTCTTGATAATGCTTGGCAAGCTTGTATATTATTGAATACTTTACCCGACTCTTGGGAACCTTTGGTTATTTCTTTGAATAATTCTGACAAGCAGCTGACTTTTGATATGGTTTCAAGTTGTCTCTTGAGTGAAGAGGTGATAAGGAAAACATAACAGGTAACCTTCTCTAATTCATCTAAACCTTTGGTTTCTTAAGATAGTTTCCAGGGAAGATTGAAGAGTAGGAATTTAGGTACAAGAAACAAGAGTAAAAGAAGGTCTAAATCAAGAGTCAAGACTTTCAAGTGCTTTTATTGTGATAAAGTTGGCCACAAGTAGTAGAAATATTACAAATATAAGAAAGATCTAAGAGATAGAAAAGTTTTTGACAATAAAGGTTAAGATGATAAGGCTACCAATGTTGTAGCAGAATATGTACTAATCGTGCTTGATGATGAAAATGACTACTTGACAACTAATAATGATCCTAGTTGGGTGATTGATTCTGATGCATTATTTCATGCTACCCCATGTAGAGATTTCTTCAATACCTAGCTAACGGTTGATCTAGATGTGGTGAATATGAGCAACAATGAGACTTCTAAAATTGTTGGTCATAGTAATGTGCATATTGTGACTAATTATAGTTGCAAATTTGTTTTAAAAAATGTGTGTCATATTCTTGATTTAAGATTGAATTTGATGTCAATAGGTGTTTTGGACGATGTGGGCTACGTTTCACAATTTTTATGTGGCTTATGGAAATTGGTGAAAGGATCTTTAGTGGTTATTAAAGGGAAGAAGTGTAGTGGTCTTTATAGGACTACATCTAGTGAATGGAGTGGCCGAGGGGATGAATAGAACAATTTAAGAAATGGTTAGGTGTATGCTTTCTACAGCAAAATTACTTAAAGGTTTTGGGTTGAAACTATTTGTACTACTTGTTATTTAATTAACAGGTCTCCTACACTTGCTTTAGGTGGAGATGTTTTAGAAAAAAGTTTGGAGTGGTATGAAGGTAAAATACACTCATTTAAGGGTGTTTGATTGTAAATCTTTTGTACATGTGGCTAAGGAACTAAGGTCTAAGTTTAATGCTACGACATTGGAAACCATATTTCTGGGTTATGAGGATGAAGAGTTTGGTTTCAGTCTTTGGGAACTTAAGGAGAAGAAGATTGTTTGAAGCTGGGATGTGGCATTTTGAGAGAGTCAGTTTCTAGAGGATTTTGAGAATGAAACTAATATCCAGAGTGATTCCCAGGATTATGTTGTGAAGATTAAGACTTCATCTGGTACTCCAATGGTTGTAGAGGATGTTGTTCAATATGTTGCTAAATAGATTGATGACAACATTAGAGATAACTTTCCTATTTCTTTACCTAGTGACAGTGAAGGTGAGGAAAATGATATAATTAATGATATAGTTCCTGATGTTATTGATGACAGGTACATGATGGTGATCTGGTTGTTGATTAAGAGGAGGCTGATGCTACTAGAACAAAATCTCGTAGAGTTGTTAAGCCATCCACAAAGTATCCAAAGCCTACTTATGCGACACTCACAAAAAGTAGTGAGCATGAAGACATTAGTGAATCTGTTAGTCACAAGGAGAAAGACAAATGGGTACGCACTATTTGAGAGGAACTAGAGTCATTGCCACGAGAACAAGACCTATAAGTGAATCTTCCTAAGGGGAGAAAGGTCTTTAAGAACAAGACTTAAGCATGAAGAAGGTAACTCACAATGTAAAAGGCAAGACTTGTGATGAAAGGTTTCGAGCAGAAGAAAAGTGTTGACTTTGACGAAATTTTCTCACCTATTGTAAAAAAAATTTCAATCTGTTGTGTGCTAGGTTTGGCTGCAAGTATGGATTTGGAGGTTGAACAGTTGGATGCGAAGACTGAAATTCTCCATGATGATCTTTGTGAAACAATTATATGGAATAATTTGAGAGGGTTTTGTGAAAAAAGAAAAAGACAAGAAATAGATAGTGTGTAGATTGAAAAAAAGTTTGTAGGGCCTCAAGCAAACTCCCAAACGGTAGTACAAGAAGTTTGATTCTTTTATGGAGAGTCAATGCTACAACAAAACTATTTCAAACCATTGGTATTTATCAAGAAATTTAGGAAGAAAGATTTTATCATTTTGTTTCTTTATGTTGATGATATGTTGATTCTTGGGCATAAATCTAGAATTGTAGATTTGAAGAAAAGTTTGGGCAAATCCTATGCTATGAAGGGTTTGAGTCCAGCTAGGCATATTATGTCCATGTCCATTCAGCGGGGTAGAAAGGCTGAGAATATTTGGTTATCTCAAGATAAATACATTGAGAAGGTACATGAGTGGTTCAACATGAAGGAAGCCAAGCCAGTTGTTGTTCTAGTAGGGGGTTAATTTAAATTAAAGAAGGGTGTGTTAAGTGAAGTAGAGGTATATGCGATGAAGAAGTTCCCTTATGCATCTATTGTAGGGAGTCTTATGTATGTTATGGTTTGTAGTAGGCCAGACATAGCGTGCGCTATCGGGGTAGTAAGTAGACATTTATTTAATCCAGGTAGAGAGCACTGGCAAACAATTAAGTGGATATTGAGATATTTAAAAAATATTTCTAAGCTATATTTATGCTTTGGAGGATTTAAGCCTATATTATCATGTTATACTGATGTAGATATGGCTACTTATCCTAATTTTAGGAGGCTTACATTTGGGTGGTTATTACTTATGTTGGTGGTGTTGTCTCTTGGAAGTCTAAATTGGAAAAGGTGTTGCTCTATCCACAGCTGAAGCTGAATTCATTGTAGTTACAAACACTTGCAAAAAGGTTCTATGGTTGAAAAGATTTCTTAATGAAATTGGGGTAAGTCAAGATAAGTATAAAGTACTTTGTAATAGTCAAAATGCTATACAATTAAGTAAAAACTCTAGTTTTTATTCAATGAGTAAACACACAGATGTTCGATATCATTAGGTTAGAGATGTGTTGGAGAAAAAATTATTAGAGTTGAACAAGGTTTACACTGAAAAGAATGTCTCTAATATGTTGATCAAGATTGTGACGAAGGGCAAGTACTTATTTTGTCGAAGTGGAGTTGGTATAGAGAATTTTGTAGGCAATTATGTCTAATTAGCTCATGAATTCATAATGGGGAGGATTTGTTGGGTTTTCCTCACCAATGATCAATTTTTTTGACTTTTCATTTATGACATTAATGGTTGCTATTTCGTATACTTATGTGTGATTATGTTCTTTTCTATAGAAGTTTAATGAGGTGACTTTTTTCATTCCACTCATATTCTTCTATATAAAAAGAATTTTGTTGATATTAAACTGAATATCCTCTTGATAGTTTTATAGCATATTTGGCTCATAAAGGGAAAGTTTTAGAGAAGTTTTTTATCATCGCAAGTTGAAGTTGAGGTTCCTAATCCAAGGTGTGAGGTCGATCTATATTTTTTTGAGGTGTACGTTATTTTATCAAGTTCTTATATATTATTTTTCTCAAGAGTTGTAATTTTTAGATCTTGTTGTTGGTCTGATTTATGTTGAGAGAGTTTTCTCAAATTGTATTTTCGCTACTTGACTGTAAGAGAGTATTATTCAAAGTTGATCAAGTAGGTTGATTTTCTTTTCTCTAATTTGGAGGAAACTTTCCATGTTTTTTTATTTTAGTGTCTCCTATTTCATCTTGAGGGGAAATAATTAAAGGTAAATTCTACTAGGGCGCCTATTTCCCAACATTGAGTGGATCATTGTGTGCAACATTATGTGTTTCATTGAGTGACTGTGCTGGGACCTCTCGAGGGTGAGGGGATGCCCATCCCCAATTGGAATAGTGTGTGAGTCTTCCCCTAGTGATATGTGTGAGTCTATCCCCAAGAGGTGTGTGTGAGCCTTACTCCAAATGGTGCGTGTTCATACTTGGAATGTGCGATCGATATCGTAGGGCTTCGGAGGTAGATCGTTTAAGAAGGGCGGCTTAAGGGGTTTTACATTTGAGAGAAGAGAAATGAACATTTTGTTGTGTGAGAAGAAGTTGTTTGTTGGGTGGATTGAGAGCGTCGGTTCACAAGTTCTTCATCAAATTGCCAATTGAAGTAGGGTTTTTCATCAAGATCTACACCAGTTTGTTTTGGTTTCTCTGCCCTTGGTTTGTTCCATCTTAGTTGCAGGTGGAAATTATTGATCTATGTATGGTGGGGAGTGTTTTTGACTAGTGTAAGAGGAGTGGTGTTGACTCATATATTGTAGGAGTGTTGTTAACTCATATATCAAAGTGAGGGATTCACTCATGTATTATACAATGGTTGCACTTATGTTTTGGTAAATGCTTTTCTTTTAATTGGGAAGCTTTTCACATTAAATTGGTATATCCTCTATCTTTTGTACTTTATTCTTTTATCGTGTCAAAACACACAAGTAGATAAGAATAGTCCGATATCTCATAGAATGATCAAGTGGGCCCCAACAAATGGTTGGTAAGTGGCTTGAGAATATGATTTGATTGATTTGAGCATGACCATTTTTTAATCAAGTTGTATTTTTATCAAATAGGCAAGATGGAAATAAATGGGATTGTAATTATATGAAGTACATGGCTCCAACATGATAAATATGCTGAGTATGGTTAGCTATCATACCATGTTAGATTGATTCTATCATATATCTAATGAACTGAGCTTCCAGGTTAGGAAGTGTACTGATATTAGCTTATTTGAATTTGAATCGAACTTTATCTTGTTAGGATCATCAGGAGCAGGAAGAATTCCGGCCATTTGAGACACTTGAGCAGCCTTTCTAACAGACATGATCCCTTTCCCTTTCTTCGTCAGCCTGAGGTGTAGCCGAAAACATGAATTAGATCAGAGAGAATTTTCATTCTAATTCCAAAAACTTACATTGCATCCATCTTCCACTCCTTTTATATACTTTTTTATTATTCAAATTGAAATTCTACCTTTATCTACCTTTTTTATTTCTTTTCTGAGAACTACGCTAGAATTTAAATTCCAAACAACACAATCTTTGCGTTTTTCCATTTTGTCGATAAAATAAAATTCAAAATCAATATTCAAATACTTCAAAATTGCCAAAATGCCCAGTCTCAAGTAACCAAATTAACGGTCATTTCTTTACTTTTAACATGGCCCTCTATTGCTCTTGCCGTTGAACTAAATGCTACAACTTTCCTTTCGGTTGTCTTTTCTTCAATATTGTTCGAGAAAAAACAACATAAGCTCTATGTGAAGTGACATTAGCTAGTAAGGAAAGATTTGTAGCCTCTTTTTTCCACGGTGCTTGTTTCAAGATAGAAGCGTGAAACAAATTATGAATCATTGCCTTTGATGGAAGCGGTACCTATTTGCCACCTCCCCAATATTCCTTACCATTGGAAATGGACCTGCAAACTTCGGAGATAATTTGTGAGATGAATGAGCAAGAATAGAATGTTGTTTGTAAGGATGGTGTTTAATGTAAACAAGATCCCCAATTTCGAATTTCAATTCCCTTCTTCACTTATCATGATTGAACTTCATTCTTTCTCAAGCTTGTAGTAAATGATACTTTATTTCTAAAAGC
The DNA here is from genome assembly GCA_032619315.1 of Piper longum. Classification (NCBI taxonomy): domain Eukaryota; kingdom Viridiplantae; phylum Streptophyta; class Magnoliopsida; order Piperales; family Piperaceae; genus Piper; species Piper longum. The sequence continues at coordinate 1,646 of JAVDBV010048644.1, read as the reverse complement.
ATTGTGTCCCTTGTAATGAGTCTTTCCACTTCCATGTATCGAGCAGTTCCTTTCACATATTTTAGCAACTTTGGTGGCATTCTTCCATGCAATACCTAGTAAGGAGTAGACCGAAGTGATGCGTGAAAAGCAATATTATAATAGTATGATGCCGATGGCAACCATCTACTGCAAGCACGAGGTGAATTTCCTGAAAAGCATTTGAGATACATTTCAATGCTCCTGTTCACAGCCTCAGAGGCATGTTAATATTTGTTATTATATTAATGATATGTAGCCCATTGTCACACTCAGAATACTAAAGGAATCTCGGGATACCAAACAGAGGTGACTGTTTGTTGTTCCATGGGAGATGAAGGGCCTCAAAGCTTTTTCGTAAATTGGAACTCATTTGTCTCATTCTAAAACTAGGCCAAGACAAGAGAAGGCAAGATGTGAGAGATAAAAGAAAAGAGATATAGATATAAGAAGAGGGATCAATAGTATTCACCAGTGTAATCTTATAAGAGTATTGAGAAAGAGAAATCTTGTAATCTCAATAGTACAGGTTGGGTGGGTAATCTTCTTGTACATCTTTATATGTTTGACAGCTGTAATCTTTGGTTGAAGTAGTGAATTGCTCGTTGTGGTCTAGTGGTTTTTGACTCTTGATTGAAGGAGGGTTTTTCACGTTAAATCTAAGTTCTTTTGGTTTTTATTTTATCTTATTTCTCAAGCATTATTTTTTGATATATTGTGTTTTCTGTTATTGATCTCCAACTTTGGGGATTTTTCTCAATAATTGGCTTTGTCTGTGGGAACTTCCATTCAATCGGATCTTGATTTGAGTAGGAGTCATGGCCTGGGAAGATTGAGAAATTTGATGGAACAAATTATCAATGGTGGAGGATGTAGATTGAGGATAGAAGCAACTATATCAACCACATGTAGGGACCAAGCTAGATTTCAATCAATTGTTTGGAGTGGTCACAGATGCTTCAGACAGAGCCATGGGCGGTATACTATAGCAGTAGGCCATGGTGCATTGTCTAAGAATATGGCAGGTTTGCTTATTGGGATCAACATGATCAAAATTAAGGTAGTGAATTCTCAGGCGTGACAGGTGGAAGGGATTTCCAGGAGTGTTAGAATTCTCTTGGGGGAGTATGAAGGCCGAGTGGATCCCATGGTCATCGAGATGCATGACTTTGACTTGATCCTCAACAATGTGTTCATGGGAACTGCTAGAGTGGGAGTGTTCCCACAGCTAGGAGGTATACTGATCATGGACAAGGTGGGTGCATGCTTTGTTCGTGGCGAAGGGAGGCTTTCTGTGATAAACGATGATACCATTCGTGGAGAGCAGCTGGCAGCAATGCAGATGGCGGCAATGCAGATTGCTAGGAGGTACAAGCATGGAGCATTGATTGATTGTAAAACCCGGGCAATCGGCCCGAGGGTTTTTAGTATCGGTTCGGTTGTTACCTGAATTAAGTTAGTAGAGTCCGGCCCTTCTTGCCGTGGTTTATATATGATATGTTGTAAGTTGCCCGGCCTTAGCCTCCTTCAGTGTTCGGAACGTCTGTTGGATGCGGCACGCCCGACTTTATGATGTTTGGTCCAATTTAATCGTATATAGTTAGATGTTAGGATTGCGTCTCTCGCGT
>JAVDBV010048643.1:0-16211 GCA_032619315.1 Piper longum | reverse complement strand
CCGACAGCGGCGGTGGAAGGGGGTGGCGAGGGTTTGGGTGGGGGAGGTGTCGGGGAAGAAAGGAAAGAAAAATAAATACGTTGGGTGGCAATTTCGTAAATAAAACTTGACTCGAGTCCGTATCGAGTCAAAAATAATAACTAGCGCGTAATAAATCCTAAAAAAAAATCCATAAAAATCAGGAAAATTCCTATAAAATAAAATAAAACACACAACACCCAAATGACATGCTCAATAATAACTAATAACCCACCAAAATTACCCATAACGCGTCCTAACGCGATAAACGGCCTAAAACTATTTCTACGGTCACTAATGAAAAAAAATATAAAATCATCAACTGTATGCTCTCATGCATTCTGATAACCCATTCTCTGCTCATTCATCTCATTATCATCACATCCTCGCTAGACATTACCCTCACAGCTCATACACGTGACCGACATCGGCTCAGTACACGTGTTCTGAAATACACCCAACTCGAACCGACGGCTGAACCGATCGGCTAACGACTATAAAACCTGTGACTCGAATCACGGGTTTTACAGATGGTTATTCAAATCCGATGTTCTAACTCTAAAAAGCTGATTCACAATTCCACAATGAATTTTCCTTCCTAGAAAGCCTAGAAGTATGCCATCAGCAGGGAACAACTATCCTTGTGTGCCCAAGTCCAAGAACGAGATAAGATTGACCAACTGATTCTAGAGGGTCTGGTTAGTCTCAAAGTATTTGATTGATTTGAGCGTAAGTTCGAGGGGAGCCCCTCCCCTCCAAATTTAAAGATCATAACAAAGGTAATTAGAACAAAGGTAATTGGTAAAAGTGTTTTCTTATGGTTCATTATCTCCCGCTTTCGCTATATACTTGTAAGGACAGAGTTGGAATAGGCACACCTCATTTAAGGCTTGGGGTTGTGTTTTCTTTACTTTAGCTCAATTCAAATTTCTATATTTCATGTTAAAACTATGAGCAAATTACGTGTGGAAGGGAAAAGACATTCTGACAAAAGAAAGTTTGATAATAGAAAGTGTGAGATCTCTTAACCTAGCCTGAAATATAATATTTATTAGGTAAGTTCCTATTTATTACTAAGAATGGATTATATATTTTTAACTTTTACTAAATACTTTTGAAGAAATGACTCAGGCCTATTAATTTGCATTTTGAATCGAGTTGTTACATATGGTATTAAGGTGAAGGGGCTTATTATAATTGTTGACTATTCTAGTGTTAATTTTTAATATTTTACATGGTAAATACTTTTGGACATATACAAAATGGTATATGAGAGAATTTCACTGCGCTGATTTTTTTTTAGTATTTTTTCAATGAGAACCACCAAATACTCTCTCAATTAGAATCAATATTGAGGGATTTCTTTAGATCACTTCTTAAAGGCACATAGACTATGGGGTCATCCAATTCAATTGTTGTGAATAAAATGATGTCTAAAACCCTAGTGGTGGCGTAAAGTGTGGAAGATATGAATGTTAAGGGCATGATTGGACCATCCCAAGAGTTAGAAGGGCCAGTTTGGGCGGCTAGATTATCACCAATACTAAGTAGTCTATGGTTTATCTAGTTAGAGAAATTTTTTCAATATAGTGTACAAATATATAGTAAGACATTAGAAGAGAATGATAGTAGATAATACAAAAAATGGATAATTTGGAGGAAGCTAATAGGACACCTTATATCATGGTTTATGCATAACTATGCACATTTCATTTTCAAAAGAAAAAAACTAACAAAATAAAAGGAAGAAGAAAGAGATGAAGTAACACTGATAATGTTATCAACAATAAGGGCATATTTTGAAGAGTTGATTATTACAAATTTCCCTGGTGGGGATTGAGGTGGTGACTTCTAGATCAGGAACAAGTTATAAGTCGAATGATAAATTAAAAGGGAACCTTTATAAAGATACGAGACTTTAAGGTATTGTGTAACTAATTGATTGAGAGAGACATACCTCTAGCATATTCAAAAGTTTTTATTGAGTTAGTAGACATTTAGGAAGTGTGCTATTTTTAAATTAAGGCATAAGCACTAATATGAGACAATGTGTAATTTATGTGTCATGCTAGGTGCATGTGACACCTTTAATGATGAGTGTATATGAAATGCCTTTACAATCGAAGGTGTTATTTAGGTAGTTTGGATAATATTGGACACCTGTATAATTTGGATGATAGTGTTATGGGATAGTGTACCCCACTTTAGCTATGCATATGAGTGACAATACTTAAATTGAGAAAAAATAGACCAATAAATTGTAGACTGTTATGTGGCAAGATATGAGTTTATGAGAAATATGGAGACCGTGTAGGTCTCTTTCCTGTTGGCTTGAGTTAATAGAAGTTGTGACAGTTGGAATATAAATGGTTAGAGAGATAACTAAGAAGGTGAAGTTAATCCAAGAAAAAAATGAAAGTTGCCCAAGATCATCAGAAGAGCTATGCGGATGTGTGGATGAAAAATCTTGAATTCAAAGTTGCGGAGCTGGTGTGCTTAAAGATCTCTCCAACTAAAGGTGTGGTGTGATTTAGGACTTCGGAAAAATTCAAGCCATGATACATTGGACCTTTTGAGATACTTGAGAGAGTAGGAGCTTTGGCTTAACGTAAAATTCAAGAATTTTAATTATTTTTATTTTTATTTTGTGGGTTGGTTTTTGGGTAGAACCAATGGGTGTGGGAGGCTAGGGCCAAAACTTAGTGGCTAGCCTTTAGGATAAGAGTGGGCTCTTGGTAGATAACATCATATTTTTCATATTCGTGATTTATTGTGTGAAAGTGGAGAGTTTTTTTATATTTTTTTCTTTCTTCTTCATGCATATAGAGTTCATGTTTAGGTGTTGTTTTCCCTCTCTTGTTGGTGGATTGTACGATCTACTATCCTACCACCTTGTTACATGAATTTTTTGGAGGATAGCCATACCTATTTTTTATTGTGTTGTTCTGCGTTTATTTTACTTTATTGCTTCTTGTTGTTTTATGGATTAAATGAAATACTATGCTTAGTGTTCATTAGTAATATGATTAATGTCCTTATTTGTATTAATTCACATTAATATTATTATTGGTTTATATTATGACAAACATTGTAAGGGGGTAATCCATGACTTGTGTTAATATTGGTATTATATTGAATATTGGTTACTGTTTGCCCAATTAATTAATTATTGTACTAAATTTTAAAGGAGTAATATGATTATTTCATGTTAATGTTGTGTGTCAATATATGTTGGAATAAATTTATGATTTATATATGTTGTATATAAATTGTTATTATCAATAAATTAACAAATTATTTTTTAATTTATTCATAAAATTGTTATGATTGATTTAGATTATTAAAAAAATGATCTTTTCTTATGTAGTAGTTAGTACATAAACTTGACTATCGTGATTAAATTAATAACCAATTTATACCTACAAATGATCATGGCTGGGTCAAACAAACAGGATTAATCCGTGGGTAGTTTGATATTACTATATCGAACAATTGTTGATAATCGATTTATACATTATAAGTTTACAAGTAAATATAGGTGGTTATAAATGATTAATGAAGTGAAAATTTCACCTTTATCACCAATATAATACTAGTTAATAACACGCCAATTATAATATACTTGTTATACACTGTGTTCAAGGATTAAAAATTGAGTAAGAAGTAGATAAAGTTGATAGTAATATGGTTTATTAAAGTATTATATTAATAATAAGTCAATTATGATAGTAATATGGGTTATTAATGTATTATATTGTGATAATTATAAGTGTTAACTTTATTAGCACACTTGAAATAAATATAGTTTGAACCATTATCGGGTTAAACAATTTAAAAATAATTTTATTAGTAGTATCACAAAACATTAATACAAGTGATATTAAATAATAAGATACTGTAAAACTCATGACTCGAGACAAAGCTTTATTACAGCAAACCAATCAATTCAACCGTCAATTCGAATCAAGTCAGTTCATAATTTGAGAGAAAACTAGATGGCCATCGATTCGAGTCAAGTCAGTTCATAGTTTGAGAGAAAACTAGATGGGAATAACCTCATCGCAACGTTGAACCCACCAGAAGATTGATTTTTCACTAAAATAAGTATAATCTATGTCCCCAAGAAGCCTTTTTTTATCCGACAAAATGTAGAGAGTTGTGTGCATGTATCTTGTCGTTCATGCAGGTTGCGTTGGAGATAAAAAATGTGTTCAATTAAAAAGGGAACTCACTCTTATTGTGAGATTAAAAGCAAGAGAATTGGCAAATTAAAATACAAAAGAATTTAAACATTATAATAAAAATACCTCAAACAAAGGGTTTGAATCATTCTTACTTCAATTTCTTAAAAAAAAACCTTTTAATGGTAGAAGTCGTGGGTTTGAATGTCGTTAACTTCAATTTTTTTAAAAAAACCTTTAACGGAAGAAGGTCACAGAATTGAACTTGACTAATATCAACATCTAATTTCCTACTAATAAAAATTTCCTTAATTATTTTTAAAAAATATTATAAAAAAATCAAATAATTATAATTTGTCTTTACATTTGCATATAGTATATCTTTAAAGTTAATCACGATTTATATCTAAGATATTAAATTATTATAATCTATCTCATTGCTCAATGAGAGTTTATATATAAATTTAAAATTTATTTAGTGTAAGTTGCACATAGCGCGACATCTTGCCTAGTATTAATAAACGAAGAACTCAATACTAGCTTGTGATTAAAAGTACAATATTTAATCAAACAAATTAAAAAAAAATAAAAATACCTCCTAGTTCTATGAAGGGTCGCGGGTTTAAACCCGACTAACCTCAATTTCTAACTTCTTATTAAATAAAATAATAATAATACATCTTACTACAAAGGGTCATGGCGAACCGGCCTAATCTCAATTTTTAACTTCTTACTAATAAGTCAGTTGATTTGCTTTGAAAAAAATTAATTAATTAATTAAATTATTATAATTTATCTTCTCGTTCAATTAAAATCAAGGTTTAAAGTCAATCAGAGTTTATATATAAGATACTAAATTATTATAATTTGTTTTATTATTCAATGAGAGTTTATATATATAATTAAGATTATTGGCTATGCAAGACGCACATAGTGAAGGGCACGGGTTCAATCTCGGTTAACCTTAATTTATAATTTCCTATAAAAAAATAAAAAAATACTTTCAACTACTGAGGCCATAGGTTTGAACTCGGCTAATCTTAATTTTTAACTTCTTACAACAAAAGTTATAATAAAAAAATTTAATTATTATAATGTATCTTCTTATTTAATTGGGATATATACTAAAGTTAATCGGAATCTATATTTAAAATATTAAATTATTATAGTTTATCTTATTATTTAGTAAAAGTTTATGTATAAAATAAAATTTTATCTATAGTATAAAACGTGCATGATGCAACATCTTGCCAAGTTAGAATAAATTGAGAACCGTATCATAAGGGACTTCTTTAAAAAAACATAACACATCATTTTGTTAATGACCATTTTATTAATGAGGATGGAAAATTTTAGAAGAAAGTGTTAATTTCTTTTAAGGTTGAAAGTCAATATATCAGAAAATGCCTAATTAAATGCCTTATTAATAAAATTTGTGAGTAATAACTTTACCCAAAAAAAGTAAAGAATTTCTCCACAAGTTAAACTTATATTACTAAAAAAACGAAAAAAAACTCTTTCTCCCTATAAATTGAAGAAAACTACTTGTATCATCCAACTCTTCAACCCAAGAGGTAATACGACTTCAGTAGGCATATGAATATTCAGACGAGACGATACCTATTCTTTTCATTTTAAAAACTTTGATTTAATTGCATCCCAAATGATTAAGTATTTATCCTAATGTCTAAGTTTATATGTAAGAAGAAATCACTTGTCCAATAGGTTACGAAGCTTGAAGCTTGGATGATGAGAATAATTTTATATAATTTTAAAAAATAAAAATAGTCTAATTCACCTAAGATGTAAAATAATAGGGGGATAGTTTTACCATCCAAAGAAGTAGGATATTTAAAATGAATTTTTTTTAAAAAAAGATAAGAAAGAAGTAATAGGCTTAAAAAATAAAAATTAAAGAAAAAAAAGAAACAGAAATAGTAAGCTTAAAAAATAAAAAGAAAAAAAGAAAAAAATAGTAGGCACTAGGCTCTAGGATAAAATAAATAGGAAAAGCCCTTTTTTCCCCTTGCTGCCCAAGAAAAGAAAAAGGAAAAAGAAAAAGAAAACGGAAAAAGAAAAGGAAAGGGAAAAAAAAAACCAGAGCGTCGTCGTCGTCGTGGTTCGTCTTCTTCTTCCTCCAACAAGAGCTCCGCCATGGCACCGAAGGAGCACGCCAACTGGTCCCCGTACGACAACAATGGCGGGTACAGCTACCTTCAAACCTTCTTACTCTGTACTCTTGATCGGTCTCTAGGGTTTCGTTGGTTGTTTGGTGTGTATTCATTCATTCACTCACTCGCCACCCGGTTTCTGATTCGCAGGACCTGCGTCGCCATTGCCGGCTTGGACTACTGCGTGGTTGCTGCCGATACAAGAATGTCCACCGGTTACAGCATCCTCACCCGCGATTATTCCAAAATCTCCCAGCTGTTTAGTTCTCATTCTCTCTCTCTTTTCCCTAATTTTTGTATTGTATTTTATTTTTATATTTTCATTTGTTGTAGATTCTGTGGTATGATTTGGATTGCAGACTTTTTTTTTAACCTTGGCAACAGTTTTTATGCTATATAATGCTAAATTGTTGTATTCAATTTGTGAACACTTGTGTGCTACTTTTTACGTTGTGAACAACAGTTTCAGGGTGAAATGATGCATGGTGCTCTAAATTATCATAACAGATTCGTGAAAATGATGCATTGTGCTCTAAATTAGATTCGCGAAAATGATGCATTGTGCTCCAACTTTGCTTGGAGTGTGTTTGGTTAGCATAAAAGAAATGGAAAACATATCAACTTTGCTTGGTTATTACTTTCAAGGAATTAGTCATGGAAATTTGAGGAGTTGGTTATGATTTGGCTTGTAGGCATATACTTCCTTGATGCCTTTGCAACATTCTTTATTCAATACAATGCTGAACTGTTTTGTTCTGTAAATTACCATAGCAAATTCGCGAAAAATTAATTTACTTTTGGGATTTTTTAGAATTTAATTAGGGTGATAATGATCTATTTTCCCTCCTTTTCTGATAGCTGAGGTTGATCACAGTTTGTGCCATGGATTATGCTGTTGAATTGGCCTAATGTTAGTAGTGAGTTCTTCTGTAGTCACTAGTTAAATCTAACTTGCAGTGTATGATTTATGTTGCAGTGCTGAGAAATCTGTTATGGCATCATCAGGGTTCCAGGCGGATGTCAAAGCCTTACAAAAGAATTTGGCTGCTAAGCACCTAGTGAGAAATTTCTGACTTTCGTCTCATTTGTCTTATGATATCTTGTCTTTCAACATAATTGTTTAGTTCTTCCTCTTTTATTTGTAGTTTAAACCATTTAGTAATTTAGACAGGGTCCATGTTTCAATACCCAACTCTATATATAACAACCACCTCTGTAGTGTATGCAAATTTTTACTTCTGATTGACACAATTCCATGCCACGAGCTGGGATTAGGTGGCTATAACGTATTTTTGACAGGTTTGTTTGGTCATTCTTTTGACACACACGTTTGAGGAAGAACAACATTAGAACTAATGGTAGACTAACTAAACTCTCCTTCCATGTGTCAATATGTGTGTGTGTATTTCCTTCAAAAGTGTAGATTTTAAGAAAACTTTTGTGTTTTTTAATTAGCAATATTGTAAACTAGTTAGGAACCCGCATGCTTTTGAATTCGTATTAATGTCAGATCAGATTTAGAAATAAATAAATTTTATTTAATAACTTGACACTAATTTGAGTTCATCTATTATTTTTTAATAAAAAAAGATTTAAAAGTTAAAGATGTTAAATTTTTGGAATATAACGTAGTATCTGAAATTACAAACAAATAACTTGACGCTAGCTTGAGTTCATCTATTATCTCCATACAAGTCCATTGCTTTAGCAACCAAGCTGGTGGGTACGACTTCTTCCTTGGCCAATTTTCTCATTTGAGGTTCAGTAAGAAGGAATATGTACGAATTATATAATTTAGTTACACTCTCGCATGAACAGTGTTAAGAGATGAATATTGATCAAAATGTACCTATTTCACATATTTCTAAGGTACCTCTTTCAAATATTTCTCATAATGAATTTGAAATTAATGTCTCCATATACACAACGAAACTTGATGGTTGTTGATTGGCATCCAAACAATGATGATTTGATGTGCACTGGCTTTTGCAACTATTAAGATTATAGTCAGCACTCTAATATTTTACACACTCCAACAAACAAAACCAAACCCGTCAACAGCATAATACGGTTCAAGATAAAAAAAAAAAGTCCTAATATAAAGACTAGTTATGCTTAAAAATAATATTAATAAAACGAAAAAGGAAACATGCACTACAATCTTATTCCAAACACTACCTTCCTAAGGGTTGTTACTTGTCTGAACCAATCATTTATTCTAACGAGAAGTTTTGTAGGATAATAAATATACCCAATTTAAGGTTGGCAGCAGATATGAGAAAGATAGTGGATAAGGGGAAATGGCAATGTCGAAGGGGAAGAGGGAGATGACAGTGTGGAACGACAAGAAGACATCTTGTAGAGAAAGGGTGTGGTTTATGGATAGTTTGGGAAGCTTGAATTTATTATTAAAATTAGGGTTTATCTTTAACTGTATTTTTTCTCTTTTAGGTTTTATTCTTGATTAAGTCATAGGCCCAAAATTAATCACGTGCAAGAGAAGACCGAGATACAATGACAGCGAAGAAAACCGTCCTGCTTTAGATAATGGTAGATGCATTCAAGCAGCGGGAGCTGAAACTTCGTTTCTTTTATTTGTAATGGTTGTGGGTATGCATATTGTCTGCAGGCTTGTGAACAGATACTTGGATCATTTTTTTAATGTTCAACAGAATTTCTTTTCGTCTTTCAAAATTTTTCCTGATTTTGCTCTTAGTGAATGATATAGCTCAGTTCATTGTTCAATAAGTAACGCTGGCATCATTAGAAGCCTTTACTGAGATTGTCTTTTGATAGGATTTAGTGATGATGATGTTGCTGGCTGCAGATTTAATGCCAAAATTTATTGTCAATAGTTTTTGGGAATTGTATGCAACATAGGCGTGACTGTATGTCCTATATGCCTAAGGAATAGTTACTCTTACGAGGAAGTGTTCCCGCCAGTTTCTACAAGTGGGTTCATTCCATTTATATTCTAAAATGGAAGCAATTTAAGAGCAGTGGCTGTCCCGTCAGTTATATTTAACCAGGTTGTTAGGCATTTCGTTCTTTTACTGGTAATTTTTTTCCCAGTCTGTCATCCATACATCTAAAAAAAAGATAATAATAACTGTGTTGGCTTTTCATTTATAGTGTTGCTGCCAATTGTGATTGATCAAGCTGTTGCATTTGTTTCTTGGGCAAAAATCATGTTTTGTGCCGAGTGAAAGGAAAGACTAAGCATGCTGACATTTATTTTTCTCGTTTTTTTTGCAGGCAACTCTATAGGTTGCATGCAGTTAGGGAATGTCTTCTTATTCTGATTATTGTCCTGATCTTTTCATTTGTTTATATGTTTATGGTGGCTTAGATTTACCAACATCAGCATAATAAGCAGATGAGTTGTCCGGCAATGGCACAGCTACTTTCCAATACTCTTTATTATAAAAGATTTTTCCCATACTATGCTTTTAATGTCTTAGGTGGTCTTGACAATGAAGGTAATTCTCATACACGCCTATGAATATTTACATGCTAGATTCATTTTTTAACATGGATTTTCTATTATATTTTCATTTAGGTAAGGGCTGTGTTTTCACTTATGACGCGGTCGGTTCATACGAACGAGTTGGGTACAGCGCTCAAGGTTCTGGATCTACTCTAATCATGCCTGTTTTGGATAACCAACTGAAATCTCTAAGCCCTCTTTTACTGCCTGCTAAGGTCCAAAAAGAGCTTCATTCACTTTTTGTTTTCCCTGTTTTAGTTCTTTAGTTGAGTGTGAATCTGCTATTTGGACAGGATGCTGTTACTCCACTTTCGGAATCCATGGCAGTTGACTTGGTGAAGGATGTTTTTGCATCAGCAGCTGAAAGGGACATTTACACTGTAAGTTACCCTTGTTACAGTTGCTAATCATCCATAGAAGAAGTAAGCCAAACAACATAAGCTGTGCATTAGTTTGATTTATTACTTCTGCGGACTGACAGCATGGGAATTACACCAGATTTGTGGGGGAAATTTGTGTGAATTTTATAGCTGATGTTCATGATGCAGTGAAATTGCTTGGTTTTGCATGAACCTAGGTCAATGAAAGCATATTGCTTTATGTTGCAGTTGTAGGGTTCCATTTTCTCAAATTTTTATGCCCTTCACGAAGAACCACTCCTGCCTATCTTTTTTGTTGTTGGTTAATTTTTGTATCCTGATTGTTTTAGTTTTTCGTTGTTATGACAGGGTGATGGAGTAGAAATAGTGGTCATCAATGTCAAGGGAATTACGCGGGAGCTTATGGAACTAAGGAAAGACTGATATATCATATTCGGTTGTTCCAAAAACATGAAAGAGTGAGTGGAGAGAGCTTTCTACCTATATAGTGCTTGCAACACATTGTTTATGCTCCTATGTTTGTAGGTCTGAGCATGGTTCGGTTATTCGACCAAACCAATCGAACCAAATTCTATTCGGTAGTTCGGTTCGGATCTAATTCAGTTTTCGGTTTTATTTTGGTTCAACCAAAATACTTTTATTTGGTTATGGTTTATTTGGCTCCCGAAATCCAAATACCCCCACTTTGGATCAAAATATCAGACCTCCCTTCAATAAAAAAAAAAAAAAGACGACCATTATAGTTCATCCAAAACATGCAAATTATCAAACATTGAGCACATGCGTACAACATTTTTTATCAACAAAAGTATATCTAACTAAAATTTTTTATCAGCAAAAGTATATCCGATTAAAATTTGTTTGCTACTATTGTATGTGAAAAAATTCAACACCATAACGCATCAAAAAATTTAATCATCCATAGAATTACGCAACAAAATATTTAACCATTAATCTATAATCTCCTCGTCCACAACTTTCTTTTTGCCAATTGTTTGTATTCTTTTATTCCTTTGTATCTGAGTAACTTTTCTACCCTATAGAAGTTATCATTTGGAATATGATAGTGAGTAGGGTGTGTTATTGTGCTATTAATTTGTGGAGTTAAAAGTGAACATAATTTGTATCATACTAAGTTTAACAAAGTTATGAAATTATAAATAAGATATTTTATTAAATGCAAGTTAAAATACTTTATTTTTTAACAAAAAAAGAAAAAAAATTGTGTAAATTTTAAATTCAAAGACAATAGATCAAAATAGTACAAAGAATTGTTTCCCCCATCTTGTTGCAAACTAATTCAATATCTTTTTTAAAAAGAAAAAAGAAATTTGAACATTTTAGATAAGTATCATAAAACAAGTAATAATACCTTCAAAAAGATTCATCATTATTTCGAGTACAAAAATATTTTAAAAAATATAATTACTTTAAGCAAAAATATATGGGTTGATAATAAAAATATTCATAAGTTAATTACATATTCAATTATATGGTGGTCGAAATAAAAAAAAAATGGCCGGTTATTATTTTGGCTTATTCGATCAAAATTTGATTAAAGCCAAACTAAACCGAACTAATTCAGTTTAGTTAGTTCGGTTATAAGTTACAATTGCTCATACCTACCAATTGCTTAAAAAGTAAATTCATTATATTTTTTTTATTTATGGTTTAGTTTGGTTTCACAAAGGATAAGTGCCGGCTACATTATTATATTTTAATTTGCATAAATTCTTCTCTAGGGCATAAAATGAATGGCCGATTGTATTATCTGTTAGCGGAGATGCTCACTGGAATCTTGTTTAAACAATCTCTACAAGACTAATGGCTGGCTTTACGTACTCATACTTGTAAGCACATTCTTCACAAATTAGCAACAAAGGTGCAAAGATCTGAGCTTTTTTTTTTATTCTGGCAAATGACATTGTTCACAGTTCAATTTGGCTCGATTTGCACTCATTAAAATCCTAATTTGAAGTTTCAAAATAATAGACCTAGGGATTATATTATTTTAAATATAAGAACACAATGCAAATATGATAAGGCAAAACGAGATATCGTTGTTTTAATATTTTATAAGAAATTGTGCTTTGAATTAAAAAAAATTACAAATTAAGATGGCTTGACGTACAAATTCAAATCAGATTGAATACCAATTTGTTTGTTCCAAACTCTGAAGGCAAATTATTAACTCTAAATCTGAAACTCTTTTATCAGTGCCCCAACCTATTTGCTCCCTTGCTCCCTAAATCTACAATATGCACAATTTGTAAATTTTCTACTTGCTCCCTTGCTCGAACACCAAAACCTCCTAAACACTATAACCATCTACGGATCAAGAAAGTGCACAAATCGCGAATTGAGATCAAGTCCACTACTTGTAATAATAATAAAAAAAAAACATCAAGACCATCAAAATCGCACAAATAAATTCATCAAAAAAAAAACGACAAGAATGGTGAGGATGTCGAATAGTGTCATGCCGCCTACTCCTCGCCGAAGTTGTGGAGATGGTGAAGGGCGAAGGCCGCAACGAGCCCAATGTAGGCAAAGAACTTTGCCAATCACCGCCACTCGCCTCTTATATTAAAATCTATCCAAAAATATGATTTTTCAACGAATTGAGTAAGAAAATCTTATTTATGATGCTTTACATCTTCACCAGTTTTCTTTTACCTTTTAATTAATCTCAAAGACACTATTAGAGCTCTTCACTGTAACAGAAGTAACCATGAGACATAAACAGTTAAAAAAATCCCCAATTTGAAGTTCCACCTACTAATAAGGTATGTAGAAACTCTAGCAAAATGGCATTTAATAATTTGATGAGCAGTTATCACTCAATTATATAAACTTTTCTATAAATGACAAATAATTGAATAGGTAAATACTTGACTATGACATGCAAAAAACAATACAAATTCATTTTCATAAAAGATGCAAACAACCATTTTCCTTAAAATGCAGAAGCCTGGCCTACAACATAGAATTAGCAGTAAAAGAAAGCAATCTGCATAAAAATATGAACATTTATTTTCTAAAAATAATCATTCAAACAACTACAACATATCATATTATGAAGAGTAATTTTTCTCCATAAATAGCCACACAAAAAAATAAATTCAATTGAAGATTGAAGAAGAAAGGGGCGATCAGAACCTGTCGGGATTCATGTGTAACATCACAATATCAGTGGATTGACAGACATGAATATAATCATCACCTCGCCCACCATTCAACTCTCTTAATCTATCTACAACTAAGTACATATACAAAAAAATTAAAACCAAAACCAAAATCAATCAATCAATAAATCGATTATTACAAACAAACATGCTCAGAACTTCTTAGAGGGATGTGTTGAACCGTCAGGATGAAGCTCCAAAGGAACCCCATCATCCGGAACACGAAAAACTTCATCATTGCCAAAAATAAAACAGATAAAAAATCCAAAGAAAAGACATGCACAGATGGAAATTTGCATCTACGGGGCTGAAATCGGGGAGATGACGTTCGCAATTTGTGAGGATAGAGGCAAAGATTGCATCTTTAGGGGGGAGAAAGCGAGAGATTTATAGATGGGGTGGGGAAGAAAGGGGAAGCAGGAAACCCTAATTTGGAGAAGGTGGGCTTTTCCCACGTTCATCATGGGCCTGTAAGTTTGTAGGTTTATTATCTATTGTTTTAATTAATGGATAAAGGTTATACGGCGTTTATTTGCGGGTTTTTTTATCTTCGGTGCCTCTTGGGCCCAACCAAATTCTAATATAATTTAAAGAATAACATTTTTTTATTAACCTATATGTACCATCTCTTATGATCGATGTGGGATAAACCTAATAGCTCCTACCTTGCAGGTGGAATACACACGAAAGAGTTTCGACAATCTGCATAGGCAAATATGATGTCACATCTTATGCCCTTTGGGCCCCCAACCAAACTTTGATATAATTATTGGGTCCTTTAAACTACCAAAAAGGACTTGTAATAAGTTTAACGGGTTTCTTTTAATCTAAAAATTAATTTAAGAAATAAAGATTTCTTATTAGCCTATATACAAGTTACTTATACATTTTATTACCGATGTGAGATAAACCCAATATTTAATTATGTAATTTATTTGCTATTTCAATGGTGTCGTTGATTGGCACCATAGTCACCGCTTTCATTTGCTATTTACTTGAAATTAAAGAAATTTAAAAATTATGATCAAACAATTTTCATGGTGTTATTGTTGGTGCATTAGAAAAAAAAAATCGAACCTTACAACAAATTAACACTCGCACTTTATACAAGAAGCTGATTTGGATCACTCCAATTAGCTTGACTCAAGCAGAGCATATCCTTCTTTTGAACAACAAAAAATAATTAATCAGGTCACTCCTTGCGTTTGATTTAATCCAGCAAAGGTGAATCAGGAATATGGGTTATCAAACTACTATTCATTCTTTCATCAATCCTATCTATTATTGGATAATCAATCTACTAATTATTTGATTCGAATTCGTCACTAATTAGTACTAGTAAAGTAGGAATGACTTGCAATACATAAAGAATTATTAGGTTTAGCTAAGTAACCTTACTCAATATGAATAGAACCAGGGTGAAAGGAGCGGGATAAAGAATATGGTTAATTTCTTCGTGCTCGTTCCTAGATTGAAGTACCGAGCCGTCCAACAACAAGTTTTCCAACAAGCCTTGCAAAGAGCTACAGGAACCTTAGAATAGCCACAACGTATCAATTAGCAAGCATATCCATCTCCACCACAAAACTGCACTTAACACACCTTTGTACGTGAACAAGTCGACAACCCGGGAAAGTGGCCTTAGTTCTTCTCACCACCAAGAGATGCATTATGCACACCGGTTTATAAGTGGTAGCAATAACTAATAAATCCTGATAAATGACATAGCGTTATCTGAGAATAGGGAAGCAATCAACACTGATATGCTGCTAATAACAGTTATATGCTGACTTAAGATGGCATCTTTCAGTAACTCGAAAACCATGTAAATCAGATGCACCTGTCATTACCAGTAATGATGCTGCTAATACAGAGCAAGCTTCATACACACATAATAAAAATTTTCCCATAT
This sequence comes from Piper longum, assembly GCA_032619315.1. Taxonomy (NCBI): domain Eukaryota; kingdom Viridiplantae; phylum Streptophyta; class Magnoliopsida; order Piperales; family Piperaceae; genus Piper; species Piper longum. The sequence goes on along the minus strand of JAVDBV010048643.1, from coordinate 877 downwards.
AAAGAGAAAAACTAGGTATTCAGGAGCATTTGATCAAAAGACACTGTTGGTCGTGGGCATTTGTCGGTCCGTTATACATATCGAAGCAGCAGGGCAGTATTTCTGGTATAAAGTTTAACGAAATAGAGAAAGAAGGAAAACATAAAAATTTCAGTGTAAGAATGGGTACTGAAGAGGGGGTCTGTTCGGTAAATTAGTTTCCCTTGTTGGTTTTCTCACTGAAAAATGCTACTCAAGGAACCATGTTGGCCACCGATAGAACTGTCAACCGAGGGAAGTAGTTCTTGTCCTTCGCTGGAATGGTGTTGATAACAATCACTTCCTGAAATAAGCCGCTTGACAATCTCTAAATTGCAGGAGGGCTGTCAGTACATATATCATCGTATCAATAGAAAGATGATAAATGATACTGACAAAATAGATTTTTCAGTTTAAACAAGAACTTTTTGATTGGCACAATCATAGTTGGACGAATCTGCCGACCGATTTAAATTGGATCGGCAACGTGCCGATCCGATTTTGGGGCCGAATCGGTCGGCCCCGAATCGGGCTTGGAATCGGGCGGTTTGCCCTGATTCCGACATATTTAAATCGAAATCGGAATTAAGGGTAAATCGGAAAAATCGGTTTTTTTAGAAAATGATTAAAATATCCTAGGTATGATATTAATTAAATTATTTAAGCATGGGTAAAATTTGAATTTACCCGAGTGGCGACGGGGGCGACGACGAGGGGCGGTGACGGCGTCATCGACGGGGGCGACAGAGAGCGGCGGCGATGACGACAACGAGGCTGGGTTGGGGGCAGGGAGGAGCATCTGGAGTGGCAGGGCTGGGGGTGCAGGGGGGGCAGAGGAAGCAGGGGACGGGACGCGGCC
>JAVDBV010048642.1:0-14000 GCA_032619315.1 Piper longum | reverse complement strand
GGCCGCGATCGCCGCCGGCGACGTCGCAACACACGGCGGCGATGCCGCCCCTTTCGAGCCTTTTTCCGGCCATCTAGTGGCCGGAATCCGCCGATCGTCAACGCCATCACCATCGTCGTCCTATCCTCTCTCAATCCCGACCGGTGGCCGCCGCAGCCGGGCCGCCGTAGCCGTTCTCCGGCGACGGGCACTGCCGCCCATGTTCGACTCGATTACCCGGCCGTGGTCCGCTTGCTCGCGACCGTGTCCGCCTACCTGCGACCATGTCCGTTGACCGCGACCACATCCGCCTGTAGGATGTTCGAGTCTGTCTGTCTTGTCCAGGTCCGCCCAACCAACCCAACCCATTTTCCAACCCGGGTTGGTTCAGGCCATTCAGTTTGGTCTGGTTCAGCTCAGTTCGATCTAGTTCGGCTCTGGTTCAGCCCGTTTTCAGCCGTTTCTCCACTGTTTTTTGGTAATTCGAGAACCATTAAATTAGTTTTGATGCATATTCACATTGTTTAGCATGATTAGATGTTATGATGATTTTTCTTTTTTTATTGTTTTATTTAATTATTTAATTATTTATCTATTTATTATTATTTATGTTTTTTATTTATATGTGTATCGTCTATGATAAATGTTTGCATGATTATTTGATTTTTTTAATATTATATTTACTTATGAATATTAGTCTTATTATGTTTATTAAATTATATATATGTATGTATATATATATATATATATATATATTATTTGTTAATTTATTTGTTCTTACGTGTATGTTATTGTTTAATTGTATTTAATTACGTTTCTTTATAATGATGACTACAATATGATTCTTATTCATGATTAATTTAAATTGAACAATTTGATTTATTTATTTATTTATAGAATGATTATGTATTTATTTATTTAATTGTTTTTATGATTACTAACACGAGTATATATAATATTACTCGTGTTTAGCCATTTACGTATATAGTATACGATATTATTATTTTATGATTAGAGTATTGATTATTTTTATGTATTTATTATCTATCTATTTATTCATGATTGTATGTATGTATTTATTTATTATTTGTTATTAGTAATTCTTTTTATTATATCTCGACTTACGTGTTGTGTGTTCAGCGGTATGTTTATTTAGTATACTCTTTTCATTAGAATGCATTGATGATATGAGTACACACCATGGGCATGCATCATATAGGGATGTTAGTATTTTACTTAGCAGTGGGTTCCGATGTAGGCTTCGGAGTCCGAGCTCGCCATAGATGTGTAGATACACTTAGAGCTTGGACCACAGGTCCGTAGGACTCTCTCCCTCTCTGCTTGACTCCTTGCGTGTATGGTTTAATAAAACTACAAGGATGAGATCCCTTGTTGGTTTTCGAACTTAAGCTCCAGAAATGTATGATATCAGCCTCTTCCCTAAGCCTATTATATAAATACACGTTGTTTTACGGATTTCACGAATAAGAGAATGAGTGGTACGGAGATATGTATGGGCCGTGCTAGTACTCCTTCAAACCATGAGGTAGTGCGGGTGATATGGATGGCACTAATTTAATTGTTCCTTTTGCCATTTGAGTACAGTGGCGGGTGATATGGAAGGTTTAAGGGCGTAAGTGCTGTATGTATGTATGATTATGATTATGAGTCGTGCATGCGGGCCGGCATTTGTTAAGTATGTTTGCTTACTGCCCGGTGTGAGGCATTCTTGAAGTTTCATATGTTTTCGTGGGTAATGGAATACCCATTTGCCAGATTGTATTAGTTATATTTCGGACCAGTAACATTCGTTACTGACGGTTTTCATATAATATATGTAGGTCATGCAAATCTTGAGTCGACTTTAGTGGGATGACAGATAAACGCTACACACACTTGAGCTCAACCTAATATTTAATTCCTTGCATTTATTTATATTTGATGTATTTTGATGTTTATTTAACAATGTCTCTCATTCTCATGATATAAAGAGGGTTATTTCAATCTATTTTATGAATCGAGTCTCACTGACTAATAATATTAAACATGTCTCGACTCGATCGTAACATTTCTGATCCGGTTCTTAAGTGAACCGAAATCGGGGTGTTACACCCAAATTTTCATAGCTTTTTTATTCTTGATCCAATGTTCATCAATCAAAAATAAGATTTTGATGATCGCCAAATCATAATTAATGGGTCTAAACATATTTTTTAAATTAAGTTAATTCAACCCACTTTTTCATGGTTATAAGTTTAGCGAAAATATGATTGATAAGATAGAACTTCGTATAACTTGTTATAACTTAATTGTCGTTCTATAGATCATAGTTAAATTATTAGATCTAGATGTAAACCCTATTTACAGTAAGTTTAATCATGAATCAACATCCTAAAGTTGGATTTTATTAAGGCTACAAGTACTAAAATCAATTTTTATTCATTATTTTGGGTGTTTTAAGAATCCCTGTTTGATGATGTTTAGACAGATTAATCAATGATTAAACAAGCTTTTAAACATGTTATTATGTTATAATTATCACTTTACAAGTAATTAGTATCATGTTATGAGTTAGAAGCCAAGACTTATAATTTTTTACCCAGCATATAAGGCCTAGACAAAACAGGTTGTCACATAGTTTTATTTTAATTCGCGTAATGGCTCAATGATATGCTACATTGTAAGCTTTGGTGCATCTCTTTTAAACAAGGACAAAAGTCCATATTCTAAGCTATTGTCTTGACCGTGCTCATGATCACTAGTAGTTTATTCATATTATCATGTGGGTCTTATGGTGACCGTCACATTTCTCAATCAAATTAAGATAAAATAACTCAGATACCCCAAAGGGCCAACTTATCGGTAATGTTGAGGTAGACAAGGCGCCGAAACATATATAGTTTTTATATATTTTTCATGTTTTGTACGTGCTTTTCAAAGTCGGTATTGAACATAAGTTCTCATGTTTTCTAGTTATGTTAACTTATAAGGGCTTACATATAAGTCACACAAGTAATTAAGTTGATATATTTTCAAATTATTAATTGCTAATCATGTTAACCTACTAGGGATTACAACTAAGTCACATGAATAGTGTTTAAGTAGCAAATCAGTATATACATGCCCACTTTATCTATTGTACATCATGTTTGACCATGATCAGTTATTTCAATTATCATGTTATATACAAGTACCTGCTCTAAGTTAGTTTTAGTTGTTACCATGTTATGTTTGTGTTTGGTTATGCGCAATCCTAAACCCTGTTTTACCCAATTGTTCTAACCTGTTTGAATCATTCGCAACTAAGTTTATATTTTTTTCTATTACATATTATTATGTGTATAAGTAGTAGACTTAATATTGTTAGTAGTACTAAGAAGACAACTTTACTTGTACGTAGGTATTAGAGGCCTTGGAGCCACACGATAGAGAGCTCAGCTATTAAGACTTAATTTGTTCTTTTTCATTTTATTATAATTGTACCCTTTTGTTAAGTTCGTATTTATAAAGATATGTTTATATTTAGATATATGAAGATGTGTTTGGTTATATATGGTAACATGATAAAAATGAACAGTATATTAGTTAAAATTCCAAATTTTATATGCTTAATTATTTATATTAATTATAATTAATCATATTTAAGTATTTTAAATAATAATCTTTGTTTATGAAGTATTAATTGTCTCGTTAGACAAAGAAAGCTTACTTAGTCGATTTCCAACCCAATCCTGGCCCACCACCATTGCACGATGACTCCGCATGAGCGAGCGAATCATACACGCAAAGTCATCGCTTGTGTCACCCATGACACCATTCCACGAGCAACATTTCCTTGCCCAGCAAGCTTGTGTGCTATTAAATGAGCTACATTTCCCCACTTTCCTTCTGCCTGCGTCTTCAATTTCATGTCATGTCGGATATGGGTTTCTGCCTCGCCCATGCCTACGTGGAGAGGAAGGTTCTCAAAGAGAAGATGGCTGCCGCTAAAACAGAGAAATCAGAGGAAGGCCAAGCGGCAACTACTACGAAATGGAAAAGTTCAAGTGACGTCCGAAAGGTGCATCCCAGCGGCGATGTTTCCCATCAACCAAACTAAGTGGCCGGCTCCTACAGATAAAGCCTTGGTGCTAATCTTGTAGTACTTCATATGCCGATAGCTTGCTTATGCATGGGGTTTTCCCCTGGTGTGTTGATAATGGTTGTCAGTACGCTTTCCACTTGTTTTGAAATTGCAATTGCAGAATTAGTTGTTAGGTTTTTCTTTTTGCAATGGCAGAACCAGACCTAAATTTATTTACTTTAATTTTCTCCGAGAAGTGATATGTGAAGGTGATGCTACAATTGGTATAATCTTTTATCAGGCTCTCATCCTGTTTCCTTGTTACCACCATCTATATTTTGATTTTTGTTCTTCAGCTCATTATTATATAAATTTCTATTATCTGGGAGCGTAAATGATCTTAATTTGTTTTTCTTAAAATTTGAACATGAATTCGGTATATTATTGACTACAGATTTAAGAAAACAATCATTCCGGTAGAATTCATGAGGCTATGATTTCATGGATGCGTGCTTATGGATCCCTGATAGCTCTATTTTATATTGATTGAATGTAAATAGTTCACCGTATAAAACAAAATGTTCACCTTCTACTTTTTTTATTCAATGAAATGTTGTTTTGGGCTTACATGAAACAAAATGTTTAAAAGAAAGAAACCAAATATTCACTGCTTACTACGCATGTTTACCAAAAGCAATGAAGCAAAAATTCTTTACTTTAGTAGCCGAAGAACATCATTGTGACAGAAGCTAGCTTTAAAAGGATACCTTGCAATACGACAGAATGAGACTTGATGATATTCACCATAAATTTTTGAGTTTCATCACAAGATTAAAAAAAATTGATTATTTAATTATCAATCTCCTTCATGAGATGAAGTTTTTTGGAAATATATTGAGCTTAATATAACAAGTTATTTTTTTAAAAATAATTAATAAAAATAAAGATCCATGGCCCATAATCCTTGCCATATATAGCCAATATATGTTGGAAGTGGATTTAATATTCGAGGATCTCATAATTATATACCTTATTAAATCCATCTTCAAAATTCCTTCCAGCCAACGTCTAGTCAAGCTCACTGTCCAATCCAATTGAAGCCACCATCTAGTAGTACCATTCCGTTGAGCTCTCCTCCTGTCTATAGTGAAGCGATAAAAATATAGCAATTAAATATGAAATTTTTTTTGTGAGCCCTTTTGAGATGAGCCCCTTGTGAGTATCCCAACAAGGAGGAGTGAACTATTCTTATTAATAATATGGCAATTCAATGCTTGCTTCTGATTAAAATTAAGAGATTCAACTAATCAAAATTTAATAAAAATAAAAATAATAATAAATTAAATTATTGTAGTTTTTTTTATTCAATTAGAATATATCGTAAGTCAATTAGATTATTATAGTTTATCCTATGATTCAATAAGAGTTTATTTATAAAATTAACATTTATCTATAGTAAGAAGTCGTGCATAGATGGCATGACATCTTGCCTAGTTTCTTTCAATTCTCTCTCCTCTCTCTATCTTCTCTCTAATAAAATGGAAAGATAGCCTCTATTATTAGGGGGCTCAAAGGCAGTTTTTTTTTTTAAGGGGTTCATAAAAAATGTTCTCAATCAAATATTTATACTTTATCCCTACCTCAATTTGGCCCCAAGCCTGATTGAATCATGAAATTAGAAATTGGCTAGCTATTCATTGGACTAATAATCGGACTAACAAGCACGAAAGCGGATCTTGATCCTTGAAGAAGGTTAAGATGAAAAACCTTAAACAGAGCAACTAACATATGCATGCATAACATAAGTTAGAGGAGGGCTCTGATTTCAAGTCTCAACATGATCACTTCGAATTGTAAAAGAAGCACAACCCTAGTACAACTAAGAGGTAGAACTTTAAAGAATACTGTTTAAAATGTGTATGAATCATATGCATGAACTATTTCTTATACTTAGTTTCATCTTTTTTACTCATGTATCTTATTGAATGATGATGCTAGGCATATAGAAAGTGTAAAACCCCAATTTTTGGCTTAAGGTTTAACCAAATTTTAGATTTGTCCAGTTTGGGCAGCTCAAGTCAGTTCGGGCGAACTCGATCTAGAAAGAGTTTAAGAATATAAGTATGAGGCTCAGTCAAGCATATGAGCATGTTATGAAGGCTGAGTATGCCTACCATGAATGTGATAGTTTCGGTTATGATATAGTGTATATATGAGGTATGCATATGATTTTTTTATGAGTTAGCCAAGATTTTAGGCCTAGATCTAGGTCGTTGCAGTGTTTAGCATCCGTTTGGAATTTTTAGGATATCCCATTGCATGCATCATAAGGGTTTTAGATCATCGGATCGTGCCCCTGTGGGCCCAACTCAACTGTGTTTATAGTTCTAAGGCCCATTTAACCTTCATACCTAGACTTCTGCCTATAGAGTCACTTTGAGGACTTGAGTCATTTTCGACTGTGGATGATCTTGATTCCAACTTTCTATTCATAAGTATATATTGCAAATACACATATGTGGACCCCACTAGGCCATTGAATTGTTGGACATTCATATCGTGCAACGTGACAAGATCTGAGCCATCCACTCATTTTATCTTCACCTATTGATTTCGAGAGTTTTCATGAGTTTGAAATTTTCCACCTATACGCCGACACCGCTTCTTTCTGCTGGCGAATCTCCGCCTTGGCCCCTGACTATCGGTTGGTACGACGGTGACCACCTCGCAGTCGGCTATCCGGTCATACCCATGATCGCCATAGGAGCCGCCATAATAGCCACCGGCGACAGTGTTATCAATGTTTTTTCCACCGCGGTCGCTACCCCTTTTGGGCTGTTTTATGGCGACGATGAGCCACCATTGGCTGATCGACTATCTTGACAGCATCTCCTCATCTAGATATACATTTTGAGACCACCCACGACCATAGCTGTGACCGCAATTCTCGCCAGGGACGTCGCCACACCCAACGGCAATCCACCCCTTTCCCAGCCATTATCCGGCAATCCGACTGCCAGACTCTGCCGATCATCACCACCAGCACTTCTATCATCCTCACCTCTTTCAATTGTGACCAACAACACCACCAGCCAAGCCACCATCGGCGTTCTCCGGCTACGGGTACCGCCCCCCACCTTTTACCAAGTGGCACGTGATCACGTCCGCCAAGTGGCGACTGCGTCTGCTGACCCCGATCGCGTCCTCTGCGTGCGACTACGTTCACTGACTGCGACCACATCCCCCTGCAGGATGTTCGAGTCCACCGATCTAGATCATGTCCGCCTAGCCAACCCAAACCATTTTTCAGCCCAGATTATTTGGTTTGGCCTAGTTTAGATTGGCTTGGTCTGGTTCAGCCCGTTTTTAGCTGTTTCTAGACCATTTTCGGTAATTTAAAAACCCTTACATTAGTTTATATTCATATTCATATTATTTCACAAAATTTAATATTATAAGTTTTTTAGTTATTTATTAATTTATTTATCAATTAATCATTTATTTATTTATTCATTATTATTTATTTATCTATGTTTACATGTTTATCGTATATGATGTATGTTTACATGATTATTTATTATTGTTAATATTATATTTAATTCTTAATGTTAGTCTTTTTATGTTTAATAATATTTATTTACTTATTTGTTGTGTGTAAATTATTATTTAATTATATTTAATTACGTATTCTCTAATGATGACTATGATATTATTATTATTCACGTTTAATCAAAATTAAATATTGACTTCTTTATTTGATTATTCATTTACTTCTTTATCTATTTATTCATGATTGTATCTAAGTATTTATTTATTATTTCATATTAGTTATTCTTTTTATTATGTCTCGATTTACGTGTTGTATGTTTAGTTGTACGTTTGGAGCTTGGACAACGGGTCTGTAGGACTCTCTCCCTCTTTGCTTGACTCTTTGTGTGTAAACTTTGATCGTATTTTATACGTAGGATAACATCGGCAGAGTTTTATCGGATCCCTCCGATGTCAGGCCATTTAGTCGTGTTGTCTACGCAAGTTTAATAAAACTATAAAGATGAGATCCCTTGTTGGTTTTCGAAGTTCAGCTCCAGAAATTTATTATTCAAGCCTCATCCCTAAGCCTATTGTATATATACACGCAGTTTTACGGATTTCACGAATAAGAGAATGAGTGATATGGAGATATGTATGGATCGCACTAGAACTCCTTCAAACGATAAGATAGTGTGGTGTATGATGGTACTGCGTAATGCAGCACATTTCTGGATTATGTGGCACTAACTTAACTGTTTCTTTTGCCACTCGAGTACGGTGGCGGGTGATATGGAAGGTATGAGGGCGTAAGCACTGTATGTATGTATGAATATGATTATGAGCCATGCATGCGAGCCGGCAATTGCGTAAGTATGTTTACTTGCTGCCCAATGTGAGGAATTCTTTAAGTTTCATAAGTTTCGTGGGTAATGGAATACCAATTTGCCAGTTTCTAATAGTTATTTTTCATACCAGTAACATTCGTTACTAATAGTTTTCATATAAAATATGTAGGTCTTGCAAATCCTGTATCGACTTGAGTGGGAGGACTAATAAATACTACACAAGCTTGAGCTTAGCGCATTTATTTCTTGTCTGACTTTTATTTATATTCGATGTGTTTTGATGTATATATAATATTGTCTTCTATTTTCATGACACCAAGAAAATTGTTTCGATGTAGTTGATCGATCGAGTCGTATTGACCGATAGCTTTAACCATGACTCGACTCGATCATAACATATTTTATCTGATTCTTAAGTGAACCGAAATCGGGGTGTTACAAATTGGTATCAGAGCCATGTCTTGGTCTATTGAGATGAAAGACTTTTATTTTGAACCAAGTGTGTGGAGCAGTCCTTAGCGAAGTCGACAGGTGCTTTCTTTTGTTTCTCTCTTACGATTTCAAATGGTGTGATCCATAAGACCTGTGCAATGTAGGCTTAGCTGTTTACAATTATAGAGGACTTATGAGATGGATATGAGATCATGGTTTAGTAGACACTAATACGGATCTCACTGAATGTCGTGATAAGCTCAAAGACGTGCCTTTCATTTTATCGTGCAAGAAATTTGGATGATGTAAGAGTGTTGACATGCTTAGTTGGCTAAAGTTGAGTTGGATGGTGGCAGGGAGTACGTAGGATTTTTGTGACCACACTAGAGCACATGGCCATCTTTCGCATGTCAGCACATCAGTCCTTCATAGGGACATGGTGTACATTGCAAGACATAATTAGGGAGCTTGGAGTATCGAGATACTCACGTAGTTACATAACACATGGGCATGGATCATTGAGTGGCTTAAATATATCTATTAGGCATAGTTTGAGGTCTACAGTCTGTGGTCTACAATAGGGAACATAGACCTTCAGACAAATCTTTGTGGATGAAGGATGTGGTTATGACAGTAGAACCAGTGAGGTACTTGGAGCATGGATGAAAGTTTGGATAGATGTCTTGAGCTGGACCACTTCGAGGAGATAGCACTGGATGAGGATGAGTAGTGGGGTGGATCTACGGTCTCATTGATATTTCACCGCCTCCTCCTATTCCTCTAGTGTATGTCTATCTTAACAGTATTATTGGTCACTCTTCAAGAAATAGAGGCAATGAGTGAGATTGCTTCTGACCGCGAATTTAGATAGTTGATCGGATTTCACTTGATCTGCCAAGGCTAGAATAGTGATTGCTATTAAGAGCCAGTTAGTGTTTGCCAGAGCAATCACCCGCGATTGTAGGAGATAGTGTAGGCTCACTATTAGATCACCATTGTACGTGTTACCACTATGATCGAGACACCTCATGATCAGATACACATGGTTGGATAACCTGAACCGAGTTGATGGCAGCTACCTCTAGAGAAATAGATACATGGATATAAATATACTAGAGATAGTAATGGGTTGATGACGTACATGATCATCATCAGGCTTCAACAACTAGATTGCACACCAGGTTGGATAGGCTAAGTCGAGTTGATAACAACTTCTTCTGATAAGACAAACATATGGAGATGAGCATGCCAGAGATAGTAATGGGTTCATGATGTACATGATCAAGATCATACTTCACCATCATCCGAGTAGCACAACCATCGTCCGAGTAGCATAACCACCGTCCGAGTTGCACAATCATTGTCCGAGTGGCACAACTGTTGTTCGAATAGCACAACCACTGTCTGAGTTGCACAATTACCATCCGAGTAGCACAACCATTGTCTTAGAAGCACAACCACCGACCGTGATGCACTACCATCGACCGAGTAACACTATCGCCATCTGTGTTACCCAACGACCGATCGTAATACACTACCACCAACCAAATATATGCTACGGCTGTTTGTATTGTACAATCTTCGTGTGTGATGCACAATCAACGTCTGTATATTGCGCTACTGCCGACCGAGTGGAGTAATTATTGTAGAAGTAAAGGCCGACTGAATGTATGCTATGACTGTTCGTATTGTACAACCACCTTATGTGATGCACAACCACCATCTGTATATTACGCTACTACCGACCGAGTGGAGTAATTATTGTCGAAGTAAAGGCTAAGTAGTTACTTCACCCTACAGGAGGATAACTACTGACGGATGTTCTTATCCTTGCACAAAGATAACATCTCACAACACTCAGAGCAAAGTTGAGTTAGAGATTGAAGACAATATATAGTTATGATAACATTGGTAGGGCAGAGGAAAGTTAGGTACACTGAGATATATTTGAAGCAATGATAAGGATTGACTTAACTAGTCATCTTACATACCATTGCCTTGACTTGACATCCATGGGTTAGATGGGTATTACAAGATAGTGTTAGTTACAGTCTTATATGAATCATCACACACTACTAGTGTGTGTTTTACGGATGTACATGGGCAAAGTCCGAGAACAGTGTAGTGTAGTCTCCAGATGAGATGGCCACACTGGACAAATTATTTAGTCTATGTGACAACATATGTATGGACTATATCTAGGATATATAGGTCAAATGATTAGCAGATGGTAAGACATGCATTATGGGCTACGGCTAAGGTATGTAAATTAGATGGTTAGCAGATGGTCAAACATGTTGTGTGACCTCAGCTAGCTAGAGCAGTCTGATTCATATTAGTGCCTTTTACTAAGATGGTGGGTTCAGCGAGGGAGTACCCTTGAGGGAGATAGTGTTTTCTTGTGCTTCGCCAACACAATTAGGTTCTTACCCACATACATAGAATTTAGCATTAGCCCCGAGTATAGGAGGTACTTTCGTGGTACAATTTAGGACTTACAGTGTAGGTAACTGATGATAGACCAATCCAGAGGAGACAACTTCACCCACACTTGGGAGCGATGTTGCTAAGGACTTTGGCCAGACCAGACGACACGGACTAGATAGAGGGACAATATTGTATGCTTATCTTAATTAACAGCTTTGCTTGAGAGTCTACCAAAATGATAATAGTTATGTGAGTTAGGATTTGTGCTTTGCTTGAGAGTCTACCAAAATGATAATAGTTATGTGAGTTAAGATTTGTGCTACAAATTGGTATGGGATGGCAGGTCACACACCACTAAAGAACGGATGAGACACGTATCAAACCTAACTTTAAGTTCCCGTAAACTCGAGGGGAGATAGTGGTTCTTTGGGTCATTTGAACCCCATCCGTTTAGAAGTGCATGACTAATACGATATTGAGAAACACATGCCTACTCTTAGTTGATTGAACTAGAACCACTTAGGAGCAGTCTCTTAGACTCGTCATTGATTGCTATTCCATAGGCTGGCCACCTATGGCAGGGTCTAATCATTATGATCTTAGAGACATGTCCATGGACTTAACCATATTTTGAGCCACCTAATATCCAATACAGAGTTTTTCCATTACCCTTATGACTCATACAAAGAACTCACACCACCAAAAATAGAGTGATATACATACCTAGTAAGATTTTCTCATATTAGTGTACTTTTCTAGCAGACATGAAATCAGACCACATGAGGAGGTGATACATACTATTTGGAGTCCTAGAGCAGTGTGACCAAATTTTCATGAGAGATCCAATCTCTTTCCATGTGACTAGAGATGTCAGATAGCGCTGAGCCTTCACACAAGTATTTTACACTTACCCTTCTAGATATATCGATCTTACTATATGTTTTCCAGATGGTAAAGATGAGCATACATTGACCAGCGCACATGCCACATACCAGATGTAGACTCCACAGTTCCATGTAGAGTATGTTTTCATACTCCTTGAGACATGATGTACATGTACAGGTGTTCTCACCATCATTCCATCACAGAGAGCTCCCTTTAGCGGTAGTTAGTGGTTGTATATATAGTTACGAGAGCTATCGCACCCATTGTGGACCAGATTGAGATATTTGATTTAGGACCGAGTTGGCTAGGCCCTTGTGAGCGATCCAATTCCTCTTAGAAGGACACCTGAGTGTTTGACTTAGACTGGCAATAATGAACCATACAATTAATTACTATATGCCTTTATATGGTACTAGCAGCAAGATCTAGAGTAGAGTGCCCTGAGTGTACATGTAGTTGACCTATCACATTGATGATGATCAGGGAGACATGGGTAGAAGTTAGGCCACATACCTCGCACCGATATAGTTTTTCCTAATGTAGTTTAGACTAGTACCCTGCAGTACTCTAAAGTACCTGCACCACCACCGAGTAGACCCGTAGGGGTGAGCTTAGATTATTCTTGTCGAGGTCATTGCATTTTCGTCTCTATACTTTACAATGACCTTAGGAGTTAGTCTAGCAAGATGACTCGAGCATGCATAGTCACTCCAGCGAGACGATTTGAGTATATATGGTCAGTGCAGACAGATGATCCTAGAATATTTGGCATGTTTTGTCAGATGATTTGAGCACTTGTAGTCTATATAGCCAGATTAGTAAGGGTCTAGTGAGCTTTGTCAGCATTCAAAGATCTAGCTTCATGATGGTACGTTTGAACAGTGTGCATCTAGCTTTTGAGGGAGAACTACCAGTTTGTCACCAGGATGGCATCATCAGTTGAGTCTTCCGATCGTGGTTAATATAAGAAATTCTGAGGCTGGAATTTTTATAAAGAAGAGAGGTTGTAAAACCCCAATTTTGGCTTAGGGTTTTACAAGATTTTATAGTTGTCCAGTTTTGGCAACTCGAGTCGGTTTGAGCTAACTCGATCTAGAACAATTTTAAGAATATGAGTATGAGGCTCAGCCGGGCATATGAGCATGTTCTGGAGGCTGAGTATGTCTGACATGAATATGAATATTTCGGGTATGATATAGTGGAATATAAGTTAATAGTGTATACATGAGGTGTACATATGATTTTTTTATGAGTAAACCAGGATTTTAGGCCTAGATCTAGGCCGTTGCAGCATTTAGTATCCATTTGGGATTTTTAGGATATCTCATTGCATGCATCAAAGGGTTTTAGACCATTGGATTGTTCCCCATGGGCCCAACTCGATTACGTTTATGGTTCTGAGGCCCATTTAACTTCCATGCATGGATTTCTGCCTATAGAGTCACTTTGAGGACTCGAGTCAGTTTCTATGCATAAGTATATTGTAGATACATATAGGTGGACCCCACTAGGCCATTGAGTTGTCAGACACTCAAATCATGCCACATGGCGAGATCTGAGCTTTCCACTTATCTTTATCTTCAACTATTGATTTCCAAAGTTTTCATGATTTTGAAATTTTCCACCTTTACGCCACCACCACTTCGACTCACCGCCGACGAATCTCCGACTTTTCCCATGGCCATTTGTTGGTACGACAGTGACCACCTCACAGTCGGCTATGAGGTCGTACCCATGATTGCCACTAGAGCCGCCGGTGACAGTGTTTTCAGTATTCTTTTCCACTGCCGCCGCCACCCTTTCAGGCTGTTTTCTGGCGACGACGAGCCACCATTGGC
>JAVDBV010048641.1:0-12001 GCA_032619315.1 Piper longum | reverse complement strand
TCGACTCCGTCTCGAGTCAAAATAATTATCTACTCGTAATAAAATCTAAAAAAAATCTAGAAAAACCGAGAAAATTCCATAAAATAAAATAAAAACATAAAAATCAAAATGACATGCTCTATAACTATCAGCCCACCCAAGCTGCCCGTAACGCGTCCTAACGCGGTAAACGGCCTAAAACTAATTCTACGATCAAATTACATATTTAAAAAAAAACTTGACTGCATACTCTCATATATTCTGATAACTCATTCTTTTCTGCTGTATTCATGACGTTATCATCATATACTTGGGTACACATGACCCCTCGTAGCTCATACACGGGACTGGCGTCGGCTCAGTACACGTGTTCTAAAACATACTCGACTCGAAAATAACGGTCGAACCGACCGGTTCTAAATATAAAACCCTGACTCGAATTGTGGTTTTTACAAAATGTGTCATGTTGAACATCATTAATTATTTAACTTTCAACAATTCTAATGATATAATTAATTATTCATATGATATGGCAATTTAAGTCCTTCTTTACATTTTAAATTACTTATCCCAATTATAATCCTCACATGATAATTAATAAAATAATTATCAATTTATAACTAATAATTAGTTACTATTATTGGTATATTTTTTAACTGATTTCTATTATCCTAATTTAAGAATTCACTAATTTAATTATCTGTAATTTATTTAATTCAATAAGGCTCCACCCTTCCTTATTTAATTATGTTGTTTCGTGATTTTCTACACGATTATATTTTATTACCCCATTGTCTACCTTGTTAATTCGTTATTAAAATAATCATTTTATTTACCAAATATTAATTTAATATGATAAAGGTGAAGTCTTAAGTTTGTTTATCCTTTATAACCCTCCGATTTAATTTAATCGTTTGTGATAAGCCGATTATTTATTTACTATTTATCATAACCATAATTTTATTAATTATGGTAATTTCGTGTAATAATTTATTAATT
Organism: Piper longum; assembly: GCA_032619315.1. Classification (NCBI taxonomy): domain Eukaryota; kingdom Viridiplantae; phylum Streptophyta; class Magnoliopsida; order Piperales; family Piperaceae; genus Piper; species Piper longum. The sequence goes on along the minus strand of JAVDBV010048641.1, from coordinate 11,023 downwards.
TATTATTTTAGCCACTTAACTCGTATTCTCTTAAATTAATTATTTTTAAAGATTTATTACGAGTTGATATTATTTTTTTAACTCAAAATGTGTCGAGTCAACCCGTATTTACGAAACTGCTATCTTCTTCTTCCCATTTCTATTCTCCTCCCAAAACAGAGCAGTGATTAGGGTATTTTTCGTCGGACTGTTCGTCGACGGCAAGCCACTGTCGGCCAAGCCACCCCTGTCAATCAACTCACCTCCGTACCAACTCCGACCCCGACCAATACCTTTGGCCACTAGTATCGTGTTTTGACCGCAATCGTTACCCGAAGTCATCATTCTATTCACAGTCGTCCACTGAGTTCCGTTCGCCTCCAGCTGCCGTCAATCGTTGTCGACCGACGCCTACCAGCCCTGCCATGCCGTGACAGCTCCTCCCCGACCACCTCCGGTCACCTTCCGGCAGCGGCGACACCGGATTGGTCCGATTACTACAATTTCCGCCGCCCCCAAGCGACGCACTCATGTCGCTGATTCCACCGCCGGTGAACTTTGCCGCCACAATCGCGTGATCGTCTTAGCACCTTCGACCCTTGAGGGACCTTTCCCGACCGGATTGGAACCCAATTGCCTCCCCGGACGGCTGGATTTCCTCACCCACCGTCGTCCTCTTTTTTGCCCTGTTTTCGCCACCCTTGCAATTCCGCCTAATAACCGCTGTAATTCTGCCACCCACCGGAAATTAGGGCCAGCAAAGCCACCATTCAGTCCAGCAGCCAGAGGGTGGTCGGAATTGTGAGCGACTGCCTTGAATTTCCCTGCCTACGGTCGCCCACCTTGCCCAAACTCCGGCTGTTTATCATGGACGGCTTCTAGTTTTATTTCCAGTTTAATTCTTTTCTTTTTTGTTGATTAGAGACTTTAGTTCCATTATTAACAAGCTTATTATCAATTATAAATATGCATGCATGCAAATTAAGAAGAAGAAGAAGAAAGGAAAAATACCTGAGTAAGGAGGAAGACGATGTTTGTCCAAAGGAAAATAATGTAAATGATGCCCCCTTCTCCTTATATAATGAAATAACAGCTAGTGTACGTGAAAACATACTTCGCACGTATTTCATTTAGCCGGGTAAACGGGTAATTGATACAGTTCACTTAACTGGTTTAAACGGTTGAATAGCATGGTTTACTTAACCGGTTAAACGGGTAAGTAATATGGTTCACTTAACAAGCTAAATAATACTTAATCGGTTAAATAATACCTTACACTTGACCAGGTAATTAATAATTAACCGGGTCGTGGGTAAATAAGTTAAATGGAAATATTAATTTTCCAACGTTTGATCCTACCGCATCGCTTTTTTTTTGTTTTTGTTTTTTTTCCAGGGTCTTTAGACAACATTCGCCACACTCAAACATTACATTGTTAATTTTTACAACAAGTCTAGTGGGGTACTTAATTATTTATGTGACATAATAATTTAAGATGAACTTTACATGTTCAAATTAATTCTTTACATCACGATTTACATTTAACATTAATGATTAGTGTATAACTAATATTTAATTGACAATTAATTAAGTTGTCCCATTAAATTATTTAAGATGATTTGTGTTATCCAATTCGATGATTTTTTTAATTTATTCAAATCATTCAACTAAATAAAGGTTCGAACTTTAATAATTTTACTGTGTCGTTTAAGTTCCACACTTATGCCCTATTCTCATGCTTTACTAATTCGTTATTACAATAATTAATTTTATTTTCCTTATATTAACTCTAATATGATAAAGGTGAAATCTTTATTCCATTAATCACCTATAACCTTCCAACTTAACTTAATAATTTATATTACACGAATTAATTATCACCAATTAATTACTACAGTGATTATATTAATCATGAAATTACCAATTTTTATTTAAGCTAATAATTATGTGAATTACCTATAAAAGTTAGCAATTATTATTCATACCGACTCAACCCTAAATCACTAAGTTACTTGTTAATAATCATGCAACTGAAACACCACTACGACCGGCAATAACAGATAATACGGTATTCCCCAAATAAAAGAAGAAACCAGCAACCCTAGACACGACCAGCGTACTATACAGATCAACCACAAGCTGGTAGTGCAACTAATGACGCCCTTATCAACACGAGGGGTAGCAACCAGAACACATCAATACGCACTCAATGACACACACCAAACGACCCCAAAAGACTCACAGCAATTCATACCATAAAAGTCAATAAGAACCCCATGCATAAGACGCTAGGGTTCCAGCAATTCAGCCAAGGCGTCTCCAACAAAAACCAGGTGTTGCTACATGCACAACCTGATTTGGAAGCCGCCAACTGAACCGCTTGCCTACTTGAAAAGGCACCGTAGAAAACACTCTAAAACACAAGCCGAGAGCAAGGAAAAATAGAGGAGAGTGGAAGGAGATGGTGGCAATCAGACCAGCATGCAACCTTCTCCCAAAAAGATGTGGAAAACAAAGAAGATATGAAGAATGTCATCGACCCTACATCCTTAATAGGAAAACCATTCATGCAAGAGTCCTAATGGAAAAGAAATAAGAAGAGGGACGTGATACCCATGCAGCAAAGAGAAAGGTGCCTAAGCCAAAGAGGAGACAAGAAGGAGTAGATAGCTAGGGAAAGGGATTTTTCACAATCTCCACAACTATATATATACAACTCAACGAGTCCCTCAACTAAAGTCTCATACCCTACCGCCCATTCATGAATAGGTATAACTTGGCTAAAGTTCGTCCTCCCTTTTCCTCCCATTCATCAGGTCGTCACCCCCTAAGGTTGGTCCTCTCTTTTCCTCCCACCCACCCAACACCAGAGGGTTTGGCATTAGGTTGAACCATGACCAGTCGACTTATGATAATAATAATCTTGATAACCAATCATATTGATTCACCCGTATTGATTCCACAAAATAGTATTTAGTACTAGTTTTGAGTCTTACAAAAATCATAGTTTCTTAGAAATTTTCGTCCCCAAAAATATTATAATGGGCAACCGTTCTACCACCCCTCTAAGAATATTATACCATGAATAGGCTAGAATAATTTCTTGTCGTTTATTGCTCAGTCTCCCAGGTAGCTTCCTCCAATCCCTAATTTCTCCACAATACCTTTACCAAAGGAATTTCCTTATTCCTGAGTGTCTTTATTTCTCATTCTAAGATGCGAATCGGCTTTTCCTAGTAGGTTAAATCCGATTGTAGCTCTAAATCTTCCAAATTCGTGATTATCTGATTCTCATCTCGTACATATTTCTTTAGCATTGACACGTGGAAAACATTGTGTACTCCGACTAGGCATAGTGGCAATGCTAATCTATATGCTCGAGTTCTAACTCGATCCAGGATTGGAAACGGTCCTACAAATATCAGTTTCAATTTCCCTGACGACCCGCCATCTTTCATGATATTGTCGGCCTCGCTGGCCAAGTGTTACTCAAAATTTAATAAACCAACCCTGTAACGACCAGCCCTAACCGGACAGAGTGTTACTTAAAATGTTACATGAATAATATTAAAGTAAATAAGTCTAGCATTTCTAATTTATCAAAAGAACTTATATTTCATATGACAATGTACGAATTAATTATCCAACAGTCTTGGACCGTTTCCCATAGCCATATTTATAACACAAGAGAGTAAAAAGGAAGTCTGCTTCTTATCAATTCACCACCTGAGTTGGCAGAAGAACCACCCAGTCGTCTCTTAGTCTTTAGTTCAAGCTGCTAATCTGCAGAGGCAATTCCGCGTTAGTGATTAAAACACTAAGCCATATAATTAAATAAAACAAGTCTATAAACTCCTTATCATTATTTATATTATTGGCTGTTGGGACCATTCCATACATATCTATTTATTGGCTGATGGTTCAGTCCACCATGTCCATAAGTTCGCTGGTGGGTTAGTCCACCATGTCCATCTATTGGTTGTTGGGTCAGTCCATCATGTCCATTATCGGCTGGCAAGTCCAATCTGTCATGTTCGTTATCGGATGTTGAGTCTAATCCACCATGTTTGTAATTTGCTGGTGAGCCCAATCTGCCACGTCCAATTTATTGGCTGATGGGTCAGTCCATCATGTTCATTAGCAGCTGGCGAGTCCAATCCGCCATGTTTATTATCGACTAGTGAGTCCAATCCACAATGTCTATAATTGGCTGGCGAGTCCAATCCGTCATGACCGTAATTGGCTGATGGATCAGTCCATCATGCCCATTACCGGTTGGCGAGTCCAATCCGCCATGTCCGTTATCGACTGGTGAGTCCAATCCACCATGCTCATAATTCACTAGTGAGTCCAATCTGCCATGTCGGTTATTAGCTGGTGAGTCCAATCCACCATGTCCGTTATTGGCTGGTGGATCCAATTCGCCATGTCCAATCCATCATCATCCCATTCATGTTTGCCGACTAAGCTCCGTTTGCCTCCGGCCGCCGTCAATCGTTGTCAACCGATGCCAACCAGCCTGGCCATGCTGCCACAGTGTCTCCCCAACCACATCTAGCCGCCTTCCAGCCACGGCAACGACGGATCGCCCCACCTTAGCGACTCACTCGCGTCGCCGATTCTGCCGCCGGTGAGCATCGTCGGCCCGATTGGGTGATCGCCTCAGTGCTGTCGACCCTCCAAAGACCTTTCCTGACTAGATTGCAACCTAATTGCTGCCTCAGACAGCCGGATTTTCTCACCCACCGTCGTGACCTATGTTTCCACCACCCTTGCAACTCCGCCCAATAACAGCTGCAATTCTGCCGACCACTGGAAACTAGGGGCACGACGACGTCCCCCCTTCAACCTATCAGGCAGAGAGACCGTCGGGGTGTGAGGGGATGCCTTGCAAGCTATGTTATGGTCGCTCATCCTTGCCAATTTTGCACTCGTTGGCCATGGCGAAATTCCTATTTCCAGTTTAGATTTGGTTGTTTCTTATTGAGTTATGACTTTTATCTCATGTTTATCAAGCTTTTATCAATTCAACATATATGCTTCGCCCGTATTTCACTTAGCCGGGTTAATGAGTAAATGATATGGTTCACTTAACTAGTTAAATTATAATTAACCATGTAAAGAATACCTTTCACTTAACCAGGTAAATAATAATTTACCGGGTAGATGGTAAATAATTTAAATGGAAATATTAACTTTCCAACGTCCAATCCTACCGCATCGAATATGTATTTATTTATTTATTTGTTATCTATTTATTTTTTCGTTCTGGTCTTCACAATCTCCCCAACTTAGGAATATTTCGTCCCCTAAATATTATAGGATTAATAGTTGAATCATGATTAAGTACATCTTTGGGATCAGTTCATGTTACTACAATTACAAGAATTTTATGCTATAAACAGGCTAGGGTATTTCCTGACCATTTCTTGTTCAGTCTCCCATGTAGCTTCCTCTTATCCCTGATTTCTCCACAATACTTTTACCAAAGGAATTTCCTTGTTTCAGAGTGTTTTAATTTCTCTTGCCAAGATGTAAATTGGTTTTTCCTCATAGGTTAAATCCGATTGCAGTTCTAAGTCTACAAAATTAGTGATTATATGATCCTCATCTCGTACATATTTCTTTAGCATTTACACATGAAAAACATTGTGTATGCCATCAAAGCTTGGTTTTAATGCTAATCTATATGCACACTTTCTGACTCAATCCAGGATTTGAAATGGTCCTATGAATCTTGGCTTCAACTTCCTTGATGTTTTAAATCTAATCACTCCCTTCCTAGGAGATGTCTTTAGGTACACAAACTCCCCAACTTGTAACTATAGGTCCCTCCTTCGAGTATTAGCATAACTTTTCTGTCGATCCTAAGCTACCTTAGTCAGACGGTCCACAACCACCCATATAGAGTCATGCTTTTTCAGAGTCATTGGGAGTTTGGCAATAAAATCACATGTGACATATTCCCATTTCCAGGTATGTATTTCTAAAGATTATAATAATCCACCGGGTAATTGATGGTGGGCTTTGATCAGTTGGCACGTCTGGCACAGCACATCTCTTTTCATCCCGATCTACCAGTAGGTTCGTTTTAAGTCCTGGTACATCTTTGTAACACTAGGGTGTATTGAGAACTTTGAGCGATAACCCTTATCCAGGATATTCTGCCTCAGTGCATCATCGTTGGGTACACACAACCTCCCTTTAAATTTGATTACACTGTTGAAATGTGCTACCATGTCAGGAGTTTTGTCCAACATCTCATTCAGCATCTCATCTTCCACTTGTGCTAGCTTAACTCAGTCCACCAAATTCATTGGAAATAACCAGTTTTGCCAGTAACCTTATTAGTTGTTCCACCAGATTGATGGCCACCACTTCTGCTGATATAGCCCAAAGTCTAGCTAGTTGTTGACCCTTGTCCACCTTGCCCTTCCGACTCAACGCGACGGCTACCATGTTCGCTTTCCCCGGGTGGTATTTGATTTGGAAGTTGTAGTCCTTTAAATATTCAATCCACCGCCTCTGTCGAAGGTTTAGGTCATTTTGGGTGAAGATGTACATCAAACTCTGATGGTCAGTGAAGACTTTGAACTGGCTCCATACAAGTAGTGTCTCCAAATCTTCAAAGCAATAACAACTGCTGCCAGCTTCAAGTCATGGGTTGCGTAATTTAGTTCATGAATCTTCAGTTGGTGAGAGGCATAAGCCACCACCTTACCATCTTACATAAGGATGCATCCTAACCCTACCAGGGATGCATCACTGAAGACCACAAATCCTTTGGCAAGGTCAAGACTGGTGCAGTAGTTAGACTTTTCTTCAAAGATTAGAAACGCTCATCACACTTGCTACTTCATTCAAACTTGACTCCCTTACGTGTGAGCTTAGTCATTGGTAATGCCACTAAGGAAAAATCTTTAATGAATTTTTGATAGTAGCCTGCTAGTCCAAGAAAACTTCGGATATCGGTGAGTGACTTGGGTTGTGGCCAATCAGTGACTCCTTTCACTTTTAATAGATCCATTGCAACTTCTGCCTTTGAGATAATATGTCCGAGGAAATTCACTTTTTTCAGTCAAAAGTCACACTTTGATAGTTTGGCGAATAGTTGATTCTCCATCAGGACTTGAAGAGCAATGGACACCTGTTTCACATGGTCCTCGTCATTATTTGAATAGACCAAAATGCCATCCACAAACATGATAATAAACTTGTCCAGGTATACGTGCAATACCGTGTTCATAAGTGACATAAAGGCCGCTGGTGCATTTGTTAGACCAAAAGGCATGACCAGAAACTCATAATGCTCATACCGAGTTCGAAAGCTGTTTTCTGTATATCCAATTCTTTACTTGCAGTTGGTGATATCCGGACCACAAGTCTATTTTAGAAAATACTCCGGCTATTTTCAGCTGATCAAATAAGTCATCAATCCTCGGTAAAGGGTACCGATTCTTGACTGTCACTTAATTGAGCCAGCGATAGTCAATACACAGTCGAAGTGAGCCATCCTCTTCTTTACAAAAAGAACAGGGGCTCCCCAAGGTGAAGTATTTGGCCGGATGAAACCTACCTACAACAACTCTTATAGTTGACTCTTGAACTCTTTGAGTTCAGCTGGAGCCATGCGGTATGGTTCTTTAGAAATTGGTGTTACTCTAGGTGCTAGGTCAATGACAAACTCCACTGCCCGTTTAGGAGGTAACACTGGAAGTTCATCTGGGAATACGCCCAAAAACTCTGCTACCACCAGTATCATGGACGACTCTTTGGATTTGGAATCAGACTTCACTAGGTTAGCAAAAAAGGTTTGACAACTCTCACCGAATCACTTGGTTGCCTCACTGATCGACAAGATACAAGAAGATGGATCATGCAACGACCCTTGGAAAATGACCCCCTATCTCACAATTACAAGGTTTTGTCGCCACTCTCTTCCCTTTACAGTTAAGAAAAACCTGGTGTGCAGACAACTAGTCCATTCCCAACAATACATCAAACCCATTTACCCTATACATGATAAAATTCTACACATAGGGTTTCCCTTGTATATCTAAGGATAGGTTAGTCACTCCTAACGTTGTGACTTCACCGTCCCCAATTGCAGTGGTAATTCTATAAGTCTTGGATAATGAAGATGTTTGGAGTCCTAAACTCTTAATTAATCAGAATGAAAGGAATGAATGTGTACACCCTGAGTCAAATAAAACATCCACCATAACTACTTAAATCCAAATTTTACTTAGAACTGTGTGGTCATCCTCCTCAGCGTCCTCGATTTCGACCGCATAAGGGGGCTCTTGTTGTTGCTTCAGGGGCTGACGGCACTCCTTTTGCATGTGTCCCGTCCTTCCATAGTTGTAGCACCGACGGGGCTCATTGCATGGCCCTGAATGCATTTTTCTGCAATTTTTACATTGCCGATACAGAGACTCCTCAAACTTCCTTTTGTAGTTCTGCTGCTGGTCTCCTACAGACCGGTTTTGGCTACTATCCGGTTGGCATTATTATGTTGCATAGTAACCTTCCCCTGTTTTTGTGCAAAGTTATGTTCGTACACCAACTCATGAGTAGTGGCTGCCTCGATCACTTCGGCTATGGTGCCCCTTGATGCCGTAGCAACCGTACCTCTCAATTATGGCTTCAATCCCCAAAAGAATTTGTCCGTTCTAGCCTTATCAGTTGCCAAAATCCCAAGTACAAATTGCTCCAACTGGAAGAAATTCTTGGCATATTCCCGGACTGAATCCTCCCTCTGAGCCAGTGTGGCGCATTCCAGTGTTTTCTTCTGGACAACGGACTCAGGAAAGTATTGTCCATTGAAAGCTGTTACAAATTCCGCCCATGAGATGGATGAAATCTCACGTTCATGGTATGTAGTCTTTTGCATGGATTTTCACTAGTAAAATGTTCCTCCTGAAGCATGCATGATGCTAACCTCACTTGATGGCGGTGGGGCATAGATAGAGCTCTAAACGCTTTTTAAGTAATGTCTATGCAGCTCTCCTCCTCCATTGGTTCAGTCCCTCCAATGAATACCTCAGCTCCATTCTTCTGGAACTGTTCCACAGTGTATCGGTCACTATCATCCATAGTTGGCGGCACCACTTGTCGGACTACCGGTGGCACTGGGTTTGGAAGCTTCCCTCGCTCGCCCGGGTTAGCTAACCCTGCCCACCCTTGGGCACTTCCCTTAACACCATCTGGGACGTTACTAGGACTCATGCCTAGTTTAAGGCTCCATTCCCTACTACCACTCCCGGTAACCGCTGAACCATATTCTGAACCACAGGATTTGTATTTTCTGAAGCCTGCGCTAGTCCTTGTATAGCCGTCAGCATCTGGCCGACCACATTCTCCATGTTCGAGTCTGACTATGCCGATCGGCTTGAATATGTGTTTTCCTTTTAAGTGATGACTTAGTCTTGTTAGCGATGAATTTGTTAATTAATTAATCATACATAACAATGGGGAAAGATAATTACTTGACTTTTCAACAAGGTACTTGAGTCATAAGATGTGAGCTTCTGGGAAACTGTACTCTGATCCCACCTGTAACGACCCACCATTTTTCACAATATTGTGGGCCACGCTTACCACGTGTTACTTAAAATTTAACAAACCAACCCTGTAACGACCAACCCTAACTGGACTGGGTGTTACTTAAAATGTTACATAAATAATATTAAAGCAAATAAGTTTAGCATTTCTAACTTATCAAAAGAACTTATGTTTGATGTGACAATGTAAGAGCTAATTATCCCACAGTCTTGAGCCATTTCCCATAACCATATTTATAACACAAGAGAGTAAAAAGGAAGTTCACTTATTATCCATTCGTCACTTGTGTTGGTAGAAGAACCACCCAGTCGTCTCTTAGTCTTTAGTTCCAGCTGCTAACCTGTAGAGGCAATACCACGTTAGTGATTAAAACACTAAGCCGTATAATTAAATAAAACAAGTCCATAAACTCCCTATCATTATCTATATTATTAGCTGTTGGGACCAGTCCAAAAATATCCTTTTATTGGCTGATGGCTAAGTCCATCATGTCTATTAGTTGGCTGGTGGGTTAGTCCACCATGTCTATCTATTGGCTGATGGGGGAGTCCATCATGTGCATTACAGGCTGGCGAGTCTACTTCGCCATGTTCGTTATCTGCTGGTGACTTCAATCCACCATATCCGTAATTAGCAGGTGTGTCCAATCCGCTATGTCTAATTTATTGGCTAATAGGTCAGTCCATCATGTCCATTACCGGCTGGCGAGTCCAATCCGCCATGTCCGTTATCGACTGGTGAGTCCAATCAATCATGCCTGTAATTGGCTGGCAAGTCCAATCTACCATGTATAATTTATTGGCCGATGGGTCAGTCCATCATGTCCATTACTGGCTGGCGAGTCCAATCTGCCATGTCCGTTATCGACTGGTGAGTCTAATCCACCATGTCTGTAATTACCTGGCGAGACCAATCTACCATGTCCAATTTATTCGCTGATGGGTCAGTCCATCATTGTCCATTACCGGCTGGTGAGTCCAGTCTACTATGTCCGTTATCGGCTAGTGAGTCTAATCCACCAGTCCATAATTTGCTGGTGACTCCAATCCGCCATGTCCAATTTATTTTATTATGGGCTGTCAGGACTGTAACGACCCGCCATATTTCACAATAATTGTGGGCCTAGCTGGCTAGGTGTTACTTAAACAACTACTAAATTACTGAATTATAAATGTTAGACATCAACATAAAAATATTGGTTTCCACACAGTCTAGGACCATTTCCCATAGCCACATATATAACTCAAATAAAATTAAAAGGGAGTCCTCATGTTTATCTTGCTCCATGATCTGGTTGTCAAAGGCCTTCTCATACCTAATCTCGAATCTGTACACCTGCGGAGGCAATTCCACGTTAGTGATAAAAACACTAAGTCGTATAATAGATAAAACAAATCAAGGACAATCCCCTAGTTCCTTATGTCCATTTAATATACGGTGGAGCGATACCGCTATACTCCAAAATAATGCGGAGGATGTA
>JAVDBV010048640.1:0-20064 GCA_032619315.1 Piper longum | reverse complement strand
CCCCTAACGATGGGACTCGTAAGAAGCATCACTCTCTTAATCCAAAAACTAGCTCAAGCATTAAAGCTTTCCCATCAGCTAATATATAAGTCACCAATCACCCCCAAAATTGATGTGGGATAAATCCAACAGAGCTTACCGTTGAGCATGAATCATCGGATCAGGGAAATCACAACAGCAGCAACCATCACAGCCATTATAACAAACAACTGTCTGTATCGACCACCCTTGTCCCTTGTTATTATAAATCAACACTTTGTGACAAATATAATAAGTAGAAAGAAGGACAAAATTGAAGTTATTGCAAATCCTACAAATTCTCCCAAATGCCTTTGGATAAGTTTCGCATGGGAAGAAGAAAACGGAGAGCGAGAAGACTCCACAGAAATCAAAGAAAGATGGGAGCATAAATCGGTTGAGCTTTATTTGGGTAGCGGTGAATATTTTATTCGGGTAACAGGGTGCACGTGCGACTAAGTGAAGTGGGAGCTGACTTTGGTAAGAATAGAAATAAGCGGAGTGAGTTGACCTTTCGTATTGTTTCAATGTATATCTAAATATGGTTTTACCTGGGGGTGTGTTGACATTAATCAGTTGTGTGGACTTACTACTCCAAGTAAATTAAGATGAGGGGGGAATGACGGATTGATCACGAGTGCGTGCGTCGTCAACCTTTTCTCCAGCCAAAACTACCATCGTCTTATTTCATATTTAATAACTCTGTTGCGCAGCCGCCACCAGTCCACAGCCTCCTCCGAGATCCAACGGCGGTATATTCTGCAATTCGTCGGGGAGGGGAGGGAGGCTAAAGATCGTTGCTTTATCAACGTTTGGTGGTGATTGATTTTGCCCGATTATTGGGAAGAGTAGTGGTGGTGGTGCGAGCGAGTGAGTGAGTGAGTTACAGAGGCAGTGAGGCACCGAGGCCAGCATGAGCTTTCGTGAGGAGAGCTGCGAGGAGGGGAGAGAGCTGCGGAAGCCGTTCCTCCACAGGGGGAGCTGGTACAAAATGGGCTCTCGCCAGTCGAGCATGATGGACAAGCTCAGCTCCTCCGCCGCCATGGTTGCCCTCCCCGACTCCGCCGTCTCTGTCGTCCTCTGCACCCTCATCGTCGCCCTCGGCCCCATCCAATTCGGCTTCACCGTATATATCAACCACATTCTTCTTATTATTTGCCATCATCATCATCATCATCACACCACTGCTGCCACTCTTCTACTATTGCCACTCTCTTCCCCTCTCTCATTTTACAAACAACGGTTTGGTGTTTGCTGCTCCTCGCAGGGCGGTTATTCGTCCCCTACCCAGGCCGCCATTATCCGGGATCTAAATCTCTCCATTTCTGAGGTTTTCTTGATTGATTGATTGGCTCTTCCCAAAAGAATGATTTTTTTATTTCATTAACATTAAGAACCGAACTCTATGTTGCTTGATAATTGCTGTTGGGTATTATCATATGTTGTAGTTTTCAGTGTTTGGATCTCTGTCAAATGTGGGGGCTATGCTTGGAGCCATTGCCAGTGGCCAAATTGCTGAGTACATCGGCCGCAAGGGCGTACGATAATGCTTAGTTGTTACAATTTTTTTTTTTTTTATTCTTTCAATCCAATCTACTTGAATGCATCTTAGCTTATGGAGGATTTTTTTTTTTTACTGCTGCAGTCGCTTATGATCGCTTCCATCCCCAATATTATTGGCTGGTTGGCTATATCTTTTGCTAAAGTGTGCAAGCCTGGACATAATCCTTTTTGTTTGAAATTTTACCTCTTTACTTTCTTCCTTGGTGATCTTCTTATCATTGGTTGGCCGTGCAGGACTCGTCATTTTTGTATATGGGTCGATTGCTTGAAGGGTTTGGAGTTGGAATGATTTCCTATACAGTAAGTGTGTACGTGCTATTTTTTTTTCTTTTTTCTTTTACTCCTGTTATGTTATGTGAATTTGCTCATATTGACTATTCAAATTATATCTTTGACTGAACAGTGCATTTTAGTTAGACTGTCAAGAACAATTCATGATAGCATGTAGACCTCTTGAAGTCGTATTGACAGGAAAAAAAATTAAAAAGAATTGATCTATCTTGTGCTATGACTTGCCGGAGATGATCTTCTTTCTCTTGTTTTTAGGTGCCTGTGTATACAGCAGAGATTGCTCCTCAGAATTTGAGAGGGGGCCTGGGCTCTGTGAATCAGGTTACTTTTTTTCTGCAATTTTCTTTTCCTTTTTGATATAGAATCTTCGCCCCTGTATTTGTTTTATGTGACTTAGTCATACTGGAATGTTGTACGCAGCTCTCTATCACAATTGGTATAATGTTGGCCTACCTCTTTGGACTGTTTCTCAACTGGCGCTTGCTAGCAGTAATAGGTGAAAATTTTCTTCTTCCAGTTAGTGTTGTTTTGTGAAGCTTGAGATAACTTAGTGTAAATCTTTATTTATGGCATCGTCCTATTTTTGGGTTTCACCATCAAAGAGCTTCTTTTTTCCTTTGTCTATCTAGGTGGTTGGTGATTCAATAAAACGTATATGCAAAAACATGTCATGGAAAGGCTAGGTTATTTTATTATAAGTGTGTTTGCACATAAAGTATCATCATGTTGGTGAAAGTATCAGTGAAACAGCATGTAGTGGCAAGCACTTTGTTTTTTCAGTCACACCTTCTCCCAAGTTTACCAGTATATGATCATCATGATGAAAAACCGAGGCATATTCTGCACGTTGTTTTTGCTATTTTATTCTCACTTTTCATGATGAACTTGTGAGTGTTTAATTTATCATAGTCTTAGACAAGGTTTTTGTTGATGCTTTTGAATTTCTGCCCATTCACACATTTCACTTTTCTTTATGCAGGAATTTTGCCGTGCACAATTTTGATTCCTGGTCTTTTCTTTATTCCTGAATCTCCTCGGTGGTTGGTGAGTATCGTGTATGCATTTATGAACTTGATACCCATTCCCAAATTCTAACTTTCTTTTTGCAAAATTCAGGCTAAAATGGGCATGGCAGAAGATTTTGAAGCTTCTTTGCAAGTTTTGAGGGGATTTGATACTGACATCTCCGTTGAAGTAAACGAAATCAAGGTGAGCAAAAATAGCTATTATTCTTATGTCTAATTATTAACAAATGTTACAATGGAATTTATGTAATATTGATTATCAATGAAATTTTGGAGAAATAATTGAGCATGTTCTTTTTTATTATTTATTATATTGGGAATGGGTTTTTTCTATCATGTGATAACAACATTCTTGTTTTTCTTGTTTGAGTGATACATTATCTGAAGTAGCTTTTTGTGTTTAGAGGTCTATTGCATCACCAAACAGAAGGGCAACATTACGTTTTTCGGATCTCAAGCAAAGAAGATATTGGTATCCTCTGATGGTAATGAATCTAATCTTTCCTTTTCCTATATCTGTTCACCATAACGACTTTTGCTTGAGTAGCTTAGTTGTAGATTTACGAGCTGAATACATGTCTTATAGATGGAATTAAAAAATATTTTGGTTCCTAGAAAATCTTTAACATTAGTTCTCCAGTCTTTTCACCAAACCCTCATTTTTGTAAAGATTGAAGGCTTCCTATGCTAATTTATATTCATATTTTAGGGAAAGTGGATATTTATCTATAAAAAACTTTGATTTTCTAGTTAGTTGTGAAGTGTGGAACACTATGTTCTTTAGATGCAACTTTGGGTTGTAAGCTATGTTATTAACCCTTATTCTTTGCTTGGCAAGTACAATAGTGTGAGAATGCTTTGTTGAGCTCTTTTTAATTGTTATTGAAAACTTCTTAATATGTCTCAACTCCTAAGTACTTCTCACTCCTAAATATAACTTGTTCTCGGGTGAAATCATATGTCCTCGACAACTCTAGAATTTTTTTACTTTATATTCGTACAGCTAGTAGAAGCATTAAAAAAAAAGGTTTCTGCTAGTTTCTTTTGTTTGAATTGTCAGTTCTTTTATTTTCTGCAGGTTGGAATTGGTCTACTCTGTCTCCAGCAGCTTAGTGGAATCAACGCTGTCCACTTTTATGCTAGCACAATTTTTTAATCAGCTGGTAAATTTAAATTGTATGTGAATCCTATGTGATGATGATATCTGATGTGGAGCACTTTTACCATTAAGAAAATATTCAAGTTATTTATAATTTAGAAAATCTTTCTATATGTTGTATGAGGGAAGTTGTTTACATGGTTATGACGTGTAATTTTTCGGATGGGGAATAGGGTGGGTGGAAGGTGCAGAGAAAATAAGTCGACCTTACGTGGGCAACAAGTGGATTTCATTGGAGATGGCACCAGGCAATGGTTAAAATATCTGGGGTTAGCGCATGCCTCTCATTGAAATCAACATCACCCATAAATCAGTATTTTCTAGGTCTATGACAAACTTATATAGAGAGCAGACTCAAAAAATGAAGTATAAAAGTAAACAACCAAAGAAAAGGCTGGTACTACCAAAAAAGTAAGTTCAAATAGGAAATAAGACAATAACAAATGTTTTAAATTGAGTAAAACTCAAACTAATGTAATTCCTATAACTTGTCCTGCATTGTTTACGGATTGTCAAATCTATAGTGATTCTTTGCAACTTCTTACTTCCTTTCAATATTACCAATACATTTTGTATATTCTGTCTTAGTTGTCTTGGTTTCGATCTATGGTTTTTTTATTTCCGAATGCATACCTTTCTATTTAAAATCTTTATTGTGCAACGACTCAATTTACTGGAATTGAAACTGCCCAGGTGTTTCTTCAAGCAACGCTGCAACTTTGGGTATTGGAGCCCTCCGGGTTATATTCTTGCATCTGTAATTTTTTTAATAAGCTGACACTTTTTTTTTTTGGAAAGCAATATTATAACAGGACATAGTTGTGAAACTTCAGGTTGTAGCTACAGCTGTTAACGCTTGGTTGACAGATAAAGCTGGCCGTCGGCTCCTACTTATTGTTCGTAATTAAAATTTGTAATTTTTCTTCAGTTCTTTGGTTGTCCTTTTACGATAGAAATTGAAAAGTGATTCTTTTATTTTTAGATATCTTCTACTGGAATGACAATTAGCCTCCTTCTGGTAGCTATTGCATTCTATTTAAAGGTTAGTATTTTTTTTTCTAAGATGTGGCAGTTTAGGGAATTTGGTTCATGAGGATAGGAGTGAAATGTATGAGCCACATGAACTCTATGTTGATATTGCAAAAAAATTGAACTTTTGGCGTACGGGTCAATATCTAATATATGATTATCATGGCAGGTATTCACTTCCGAAGATTCTCATTTTTACAGTGTTCTGGGAATTTTGTCATTGATTGGGCTGGTGGTATGTAATTTATTCTCTTACCTTGTGCTTTAAGACAGTTTTATGTGATTATATAACTGTTGAATCACTCATATTACAGGCATTTGTAATTGCATTTTCTCTTGGAATTGGTGCTATTCCCTGGGTTTTAATGTCTGAGGTACGCTGTCTATGTTTCTTGTGTTGCTTTCTGCTTTTGTATCGTTCTCCAGTGAATAAGTATGGTCGCCATATTTCACGAGTAAAACTAAGAGATGGCTGCGTTTTTAGTTTTCTATGCTGCTTGTTGATTAATGGATACAGTTATTTGTTTGCCAGGCAAATGTAAATCTATGACAAATTCCTAGTTGGCAACCAACTCTAGAAATCTTGTTCCTGTACATATCCTTGATAATTAGGTGTTGTTTCATATGAAGGTTTCTTAGTCTGGTCTTCTAATTGGATGATGTTCTCGTTACCGTTCTTTCCTTGGTTTTGGCTATTCAAACATTCCAAGAAATTTGAATAGAACATGGTTATCAGAGGTGATTGGTTTAACTGGTATAAGGAAGCCAAGATACTAACTGGTATGATTCGTTTCATCCTCTTGGCACTTGAGAAAAATTGCTCTCTATTTCAGGTACTTCCAGTGAATATTAAGGGGCTGGCTGGTAGTGTAGCAACTCTTGTCAACTGGTTGACGTCATTCATTATAACCATGACAGCTAACTTACTTCTTACATGGAACAGTGGAGGTTAGTAGGTGTATTCTCTTCTCTTCCCCGGCAATAGTCATAGTTTGTTCTCAGATATAATCATGGTTTCATCTCAGGAACCTTCTCGATCTATACAATTGTGAGTGCTTTCACGGTGGTATTTGTAATCTTGTATGTCCCTGAGACGAAGGGAAGAACGCTTGAGGAAATTCAATGGTCCTTAAGATGAGTTTGCAGTCAACCGAATGACTCAATTTTGAGCAACCTGAGACTGTCCTCCATATTATGCCGTCTAGAGTAGGAAATTCATGCTGGTTGAGCTCTCAAATTGGCGTAATTTTTGCACAAAAAATGGTGTGTAAGCTACCTAACTTGGCTCTGTCTCCTCCTCCAGGCGAGCTAACCTATTTTTCACATTTTGTTTTTGTATTGCAATTGTTGTTCATATTATTTTTTTTAAAATCTGGTTTCTCGGTAAAAAATCCTTGTCAATTGATATACAACACGATGAAGAGCTAGAAGATCTTCTCAGGCAGGTTATGACAGCACCTCCAAGCCTAACCCGCTAGTTCATGGGTTTCGCATGATGATTTAAAGAGAATTTACAAGCAATGATATGTAGGTTTCGCTTGATAATTTAAAGGGAGTTTGTCAGACGATAATATTTGGGTTTCGTTTGATGATTTAAAAGGAGTTTGTTATATCATAATAGTTTTAGGGTCGCTCGATGTATGAAGAGGAGATTGTTGGATTTATCTTACATTAGTCATTGATGATGTTGGTGATTTATATATAAGTTAATGAAAAAATCTTATTTTTTAAATTAATTTTTGGATTAAGAGAGGCCCGTGTAACGTGAAGTGCTGGACTTGATCACAAGACTACTACAAAGCCACACAAATACATGCTCCAATGGCTCATCCCATCCTCCTTTAATACATTATATGGTGTTCCTTAGAACGTTGCATGAGAGGATGAACTAAGCTGCTTGTCTTCCTTTCCTTGTTATAATAATAGTTATTAATAATTTATTATCGTTTTTATTGCTTCTAATTAGTCACAGGGGCCTAAATCTAACTTGCCTATATATCAGCATAATTAAATGTGTATTGAAGGAAGAAGAAACATATGTTAGTATTATATACATTATATATGAGAAATAGAGGCTTTGGCATGAACCGATGAACGAGTGAAGGAAGAATATCTGCTTCGTTGAATGGAGGACTTTGGACTCTGGTCAATGTATGTGGGTTATCTTCACGCTGATTCGGATGTAGACCGGAGTTTGCACCTCTTGTGGTCATAACATAGTTGCAAAAATCGACTTATTTCGAGGATGCACTGTCCATTGAGTTAGACAAGTCTCTTGGAGATGCAGGCAAGACCAGCAGATAGAGCTTTTACAGTTTTCAAGAGTCTCCATTGGGCATCACACATAACCCAAATCTAATGCCAATGCCTTTTCTTCTTAAGATGTCTAGACAATCCGGAAACTAGCTAACAAAATCAAAACAATATTGGCATAAGGAAAGTTTATATCCAGTTTTCTTTACTTCCCACTGCTTTATGCGTTTGACGATTCAAGTACTTAAACCTTCAATCCATATATGAACAATTAGGCTGGCACTTACCGAACAATTATAATGTGCTACGTACGTGATACTTTACCACGTACGTAGTAAGAGTAATAGTACTAATTTGAAGGCCTCGAGATCGGGAAAGTTGCATTGTCCGGAACAGAGCAGAGAGAATGTTGCTTACAGGAATGTTTTCCTTCCTTGAATGGTTGCAGTTTTTAGTCCTTTTTGTACAGATGTATGCTTGCTTGTTGGCCAATGTTTCAAGTAACTTTCATGGCTGCCCATTTTGCTTCTTTTCACTCACAAACCATTCATTCCTTCTCTAAAGAACTTGCCATTCAAATGAGTGTGTGACAGATTTCTTTTCTGTCATAGGGCTATCAATGCGTATTGCAGAAACTGGCGCTTCTTTTACTGATCCCAACTAAACTATGCCACAGATCAGCACAGAGCTTCATGTCTAAAAGACTCTAAACCAACCACCACCTCTAACTTGGATAACTGGGTATTCAAGCGGCCATATTTCATTTCGAACGGAACAAGAGCAGACTTGATCTTCTGATCAGAAGCTTTAATTTGCTAGTGCAATGAGTCCCATCTTGGCCTTATTTTTGCACCAAACTGGGTAGGCGTTCTGAGCTCCAAAGTGTCCCACTTAGAGCAGCTCCTATGAGAACCTTTTTGACTGTCTGTCTCACCCTCTCCATCTCTCTACTAGAATATTTACACACTATAACCGGTTTCCTCCCTACGTACCCAAGACAGTTTTTCTCCACATGCACAAGTTACATATACATATATATACGTACACAGTCATCCATCGTACACACCTTTTCTACCAGCTGCTTCAACGTTTTCTTTATTCTTTGATATTCGATCCCTCACATATTGATGAGCAGTGTAATATAGTGGTATCCAAGAGACAAATCCGATCCTGTTCCTCATACAACCCATGTTACTACTCCCTCGATTATGTTCATTCTTTCTGTATCATCACTTTTGTTTGATCTGCTAGCTGTTCCAATATGGCTACCCAATTCGTAATTGTGCTAGCTGCTTATATACTACATCATACACTACTCCCCTCTCACCATCTCTCGATCCGTTCCATACAAGCGCTCTACTCTTTGAATTCAATTGATCCCCACACCCCTCACTCTTCTCTTCTTTTCTACCCGTATGATCTATATACCTGTTATGCTGGTTCTAGTGAGTCTAATATATTTTCATGTATATATTTAGTGAAAATATTCATGTCATAATATATAGGTTCAAACTATACACATAAATCGATCAATATGATGCAAAGTCGCTGCAACAGGAGTAGCAGCGCCCACCGGAGCTCGGTCGGGCCCTGCCCATGTGGTCTCTTCCATGCGCCGGGGAGCTCTCTCTGCGAGCTCTACGCCGACGACGGAATCGACTGTAATCAATTAAGCTTGATTTTCCATCTTAACGGGAGTGGAGCGCCTCAATATATTTTCATAACACCTGCTTCTACCTAGCTAGCCACCTAGAAATGTTCACAATTAGAATGTCACATACAGACACATAAATTTTGTCCAACAATACTCTTATGTACGATGATTCGGGAAAATAATAACTTTATAAAATATGGAGCATGTTGCATGTTTCCTTGGCCTACAGACTAAAGCTGTTAGGTTGCTTTATTATATAATAGTTATCCTTCTTCTGTAGATCATGTGTTGGCTATTTACATAATATATTTAAGTACTTTATCGGATGTCTGTCTGTGTTCCCAGTGATCGTCTTGCTCTAGTCATGTAAAAGAGAAGCGTTATTAGGGGTTAAAACTATGGATCATATTGGGCAATTTGTACTTGAGCAATCCAGTAGCGGCCATATGCCACAAAAGAAGGCTATGTCCTGGTGTTGATTTACCATGATCCGCTTGTCTTAAAAACGGCTAAAGCAGTTTCTACCATAAGCAATATTCCATCTTTTACCACCTTTTCATTATACTTTTAATTTTACGAGCTATATATATATATATATATACATATACTTGGTGTTTCCTTCTATCAATTAATCTTATAAACACACATGCATGATGATATGTAACATTATAGTTTGATATCTAATCACGAATGATGAATTAATTAACCTTGCACTGTCATTATGATGTGTTTATACATTACATGTGGACGTACGTACTTGCTACGTAGTCGCTGTGCAATGCATGTGGGATACGGTATAAGGAGGAGGAGGGAGGGCGAGCAGCACGGCCTCGGCAGTGGGGCAGCAGCGGCAGCACCACTCGCAGGCCTACTCGTCATGGGCATATCCTCACTCAGCACTTGCTACAGCGTGTTTTCTGTAGCAATTGCTATACCAAATCCCGGCCCCTCATGAGACCCACAAGGCGGCCGTGGCGGCGCCGACTACAACGGAGTTTAGATTGATCTATGTTGAGGACGAGAGCAGTAGCAGCAGCTCGTCGGATGTGCCGTTCCTGTCATGGCGACTCAACGTGAGGGACAGCTCTCCCGGTCTCCTACACGACTTCTCCTGATCTTGAAATATCATTCGTTTCATGTATTATGAAATCCAAATAGTTGAGTGGTTGATGGTATTGTATTTCATGGTCAGTTCTCATTAATATAACATCTATCATTTCTGTTTCCCTTCGTTTTTTATTTATTAGTTCGTCTATTTCCAATTACTGTTGGTGATCATCATAGGAATGAAGAGATAGGCATTAGATTAGTGGCTAGTACTTAAAGAGTTAATAGAAATGCTCCATCCCCTGTTTCTCAAAATCTAATATTTGTGTGGATGACATGCATGCAGCTTGTTTTTGCCCAAGTCAATGAAGTTGAAGTGATTAATATATGCTTTTGTATATTTTCGACGTTGATGAAAACATGTCTCATGATTAGGTGATAGACAACAAATTCTACTACCTTGTTATCACTTCCGATCTTATGGAAAGGCTAACACAAGCACAAAAACTATTGATAATGGGTATTATATATTCATGTGTTTGGTTGTAGAGACCATTGCATAGTACACAGATTAATTTCTTTGGGCCCAACAAGTGGGCAATTGATTACTTATCTATATATATATATATATATATATATATATATACGCACATCTCATGATGTACTAACATATTATATCATTTAGCAAGATAAATGATAACTAAGAAATATAACCTGTCACAATGGCGGGTAATCTTGAATCAATATCTAAGCAAACTTGGAAATTAATTAATGATATAGCAGTTATTAATTAATTAATAGTATAATATAATCATGCTCCAGCTCAACTTGAAGCATAATATAAACCCACAAATGAAAAGGTCTTTGCCTTCGAAATTGTGTAAAAAAAAAGTTGGCTTGTTCGATCGACTCTTCAGGCTTCTAGCTTTTGCGGAATAATTAACAAATGAGAGAGTAGGCAGCACAGTTGATCAACCAAGCTCTGCTGCTACTGCAGTTGGGCTGCATGTATCCTAAGTCAAACTTATGTCCCTATTTCGTGTAAGCAAAATTGATCAACCAAGCTTTTTCCGTTTGGTTGCGTTAGGTTGAGCATATATCAAACTACCAACAACAGATAAGTTTCAAGCTGTCTCCCCTCCATCAACTCAGTCGTCTTCCAGCTTTGCACGTAAACATCTGCATCAAGCCATGATGATATATATAACAACCACTCAACCACTCTCCTCCGCCCATTCTCCTCCTCTGTTTAAAGAACCCTTCCATGCATGAAATATTGGCCTAGATTAGGGAGGAGATCAAATATGGTGAACTTCGTGCTCGCTCAGAGACCTCTTCTTCATGGGCTGATCAAGCTATCAGGGCTTAGCCCCCAGACTGTCGAGATTGAGGAGGGGACAGCCATGACATTCTGGGTACCTACCGAAACTCTCAAAAAGGGTGATAACACCAATCATGAAGACGAGAACACGATGGAGAAGATGAAGAAGAAGAAGAAGAAGCCAGTGGTAGTGTTGGTTCATGGCTTTGCCGCAGAGGGCATAGTAACATGGCAGTTCCAAGTAGGTGCACTGACCAAGAAGTACGCCGTGTACGTGCCGGACCTCCTCTACTTTGGTGGGTCGACGAGCACGAGCAAGGACAGGTCGCCAGCATTCCAAGCGGAGTGCTTGGCCAAGGCGTTGGGGAGGCTAGGGGTGGAGAAGTGCAGTGCAGTGGTGGGTTTTAGCTATGGGGGGATGGTGGCCTTCAAGATGGCGGAGCAGCGGCCGGAGATGGTCGGCTCCCTCGTCATCTCCGGCTCCATCCTTGCCATGACCGACTCCATTAGCGGCGAGACGTTGAGCAGGCTGGGGTTTGCCTCCTCGGCGGACCTCCTCCTCCCCAACTCCGTGGAGGGGCTCAAGGCTCTCCTCACGGTTGCATGCCACAAGAAGCTTTGGTTCCCCAACCGGCTTTACAAAGACTATCTTGAGGTACCTGTATATCTATCTACACCATATAAATCATTTATATGAACTTTGTATAACAATAGACTACTCCGTGAGCCAGATTGAAGCAATCATGCTATCATATTACATGAATCAGCATCTATATCCAGTATCACAATTTACAAGAGCATTTTGAAAGTTGGAATTGCACGAGTGGTCACCTTATACGTACGTACCTGTGCATGAGATAATCCAGTAGAAGATAAAGCTTCCAAAAGAATAGGATGGAATGATAATTCTATAATTGTTATTACCTCACCTTCTTGATAACCAGACAGCTTCAACCAGTTTTTGGAACATAAAGTAAATAATACTAAAGTTGAAGCATGAACTATAAATGATTGATTTGGTTTGGTGTTCACTCTCTTTAGAGCTATAGATAGTTCCTATCTGAATCATAGGTCGGATTTATTATATTTATTTATATATAAACCCTGCTGGCTTTTCCTGGAGGATGCTTGTTGATGGAAACCAGATCACATAGCAAAGGCTTCACATTCTACCTTTCATAATATAAAGCTAGCAAGGACAGGTTTGACATCTGTCGGTTGTTTGTTCAACTTCCCCAACTAACTACACAAAGCATACAATTTGAATACAGAATTAAAATCAGATGGCTCAATCTATGCCTCTATCTGATTGATTCAGGAGTAAATACTGAATTTGTACCAACTTTGCATTTTCTAATGAATTCCTTGCTTCGATCTTGGTTATACATGTGGTAAATTGTCAACTACAAAGTGACTTGCTGTGCTGGCAGGTCATGTTTAACAATAGAACCGAAAGAGCAGAGCTTCTACAAGGATTAATAGTAAGCAACAAGAACACTGACATCCCCAACTTTCCTCAGGTATATCATTTTATGCTTTAGATAATATCTTCAGGATATAATGGTTTACAAATTACAATGTTATTTTATTAATGTTCGATTTTTTATTTTGCAGAGAATACTACTACTATGGGGCGAGAAAGATCAGATTTTCAACTTAGAACTTGCAAAGAACATGAAAGAGTAAGCAAATATAAGCACATTTAATTGGTACAAACAGAAAATTTATTGGATTGAACTTCACAAAACTATGCGGTGATGATGGAAACAAATATCAGTTCTTTAAAAAAAGTTTGGGTTGAACTAATCTGCAGACAATTAGGAGGCAACGCCACCATACAAACAATAAGGCAGGCAGGTCATTTGGTTCATCTGGAGCGTCCTTGTGTTTACAACAGGTGCCTCAAGGAATTCCTCGCCCAATGCATTCAGACTGACTAAAGTTCTCTGCTGCTTCCACTCGACAACTAACCAGAAAGCATCGTCGATGTTTATTATACTATGTGAAGTTAAATCGTGCATTTTTTTCTAAACAAATCTCATAATCCTCTATACGAGCTTTCTTTTGTTTTTCTTGTTTTTTTCATTGTCAGAAAAATAAAGAATTCTATTATCCAGCCCAGCAGGCAGAAACAAGTTTCAACCAGCATCTGTAAATACAAGAACTAAAATGATCAACAATGAACCTGAAACATAACATGACAACCAAAATGATCAACAATGGTTTTAAAAACATATTTTTCAGGGCATTATTCATTTACTTCACAATAAAATGATTAAAAAGTTTCCCTCTGTTATGCATGAGTAAATTGCTGTAATTTCCAAATGATATAATATGAATGGCATCAAATATCTGGACCCATTTATAAAAATGTGAGTTGTCAGATACCATTTACATCCCTCTATCCCAACATTCACCAAAAGAAAAGAAATCTATTGTGAGGTATTACCCTGTTTATGTTGATGGGCCCATTTACGTCCCTCTATCCTAACATTCACCAAAAGAGAAGAAATCTATTGTGAAGTATTCCCTGTTTATGGTGACAAAATGCCTTATTTGTTTTCTCTGTTCTGAACACTGAACTAAACGACTGGTCACATGTATATGCAGACGAATGATCTTGTAAGATTGCATAACAAGAAACAAACATCTGAGGTGGGTTCACATCTGGATCCATGTCTGCTCTTAGTTGCGCACCCTGGACGTACGCCACGCGCTTGAAATGACAAAGCTTCATAGAATTGGTCTTTAGAACAAATAAATCCTTTTAGATGAGATATGCTGCGAAGAAACAGTAGTGTAGCCTCTTTAACCACAATTCGAAGTCACTAGCTTCATTGAAGTTGTCCTCATCACCTAGTCGGCCTACAAAAACTGAATCAATTTCTTCCTTGGTCAATGAATCCACGAAAGGATGCTCAATTTTCATCATAGTTAGTCACTTAGCATTTTTGCCTGCTCTGTTGCTTAAGAGCTATTCCATACTCCCAGTAAAAGAGGAGTGATAGCCTTGACTAACCACTTCCCACAATTATCATTTTAGAAGCAGGATGAAACACAAGCATACCTGGAACCTATATTCCACAGGTGGAGAGAGGTAGACGATCTGTACAAATTATGATCCTCATTCTAAATCATCTATCAACCAGCTACTTCCTGGAAGATACCCATTCCCCATTATGTCTGTCGTCAAGATCTCTAAATATCTGTAAATCTCCTCTGCATTTACATGTGAATCGTCCGCCACCATGAAGGAATGGATCTCAGTGTCAATGACAATCCAACTAATTCCAGGGACCTTTTTTAAGCCTTTTTCAAGAACCTTAGCTCTAAGCCTTCTCACTTCCAACCAATTTCCCCCTGCAGCATGTATGTTAGACAACAAGATGTAATTCGCAATGTTCATAGGCTCCAACTCAATTAGCTGTTCTGTGGCACTTCTGGCTAGATCAGTATTAGAGTGGAGTCGGCAACCACCAAGAAGAGCCCTCCATACACATGAATCCGGCTCCATAGGCATCGAGCTTATCAATTGTCTGGCTTCATACAAGTGACCTGCACGACTCAGAATGTCAACCATGCAAGCATAGTGTACAACTTCGGGCTGTATATGATAATCACTTCGCATTGCATGAAAAAGTATCACTCCCTCCTCAACCAAACCAGAATGACTACATGCTGAGAGAAGTGAGACAAAGGTGATATTAGTAGGAGAACAACCTGCTCCATTCATCCAAGAGAAGATAAGAAGAGCTTCTCTTCCACGACCATGCATACCGTATCCTGAGATCATCGAATTCCATGATATAATATCCTTACAAGGGAGCTTTTGGAACATCCTCTCAGCATATTTGATACTACCACATTTAGAATACATGGTCAAGAGGGCATTTTCGAGCTGTATATCATGAGCCGCATACAATACCTTCCTAATTGTAAAGCCATGTAAAGATCTACCCAAAGAAAGATTTGCCAGCTCAGAGCACGCAGGCATAATGTTCATCACTGACACCAAGTCAGGTTCCACTTCTAAATTCATTTTCCGAAGAAGCGACAGTGCCTTAACGGGTTGACCAGCTTCCACATAGCTTGCAATAGTGGAATTCCATGTAATTCGGTCTCTATTTTTCGAGTTCTCAAATAAATATCTTCCTACTGAGTCACACCCACATTTGACATACATATTAACCAAAGCAGTTAACAAAGATGCATCAACCACAAGCAAATGTCTGATCACATATCCATGTATAGATCTTCCAATCTTAAGTTCTGAGTTTACATGGCACCCTGCTAGAAGAGCAACCATAGTAAAGGAGTTAGGTTTAATATCCATTGCTCTCATCCGTTTAAAGAGTTCCCAAGTTTGAACTTTGAATCTGTTTGATGTTAAGGCTAAAATCAACGTGTTGAAAGATACAGCATCAAAAGCTGTCATTTCAGAGAATACCAGTTCGGCCAATTTCGCAGAATTTAACCCAGAATACGCACTCAGCAATGCATTTCCAACAGAAAGGTCCAATTCGGTTCCAGTTTTCAGTATATAGGCATGCAAAGCTTCTACATTGTTATGACTGCAACATTGAGCACAAATGGATAGCATAACAGCAAGTGTGACAACATTACCTCGAATTGCTTCTGATTGCATCGTCCTAAACAAGTCCATTCCATTTTCATAATGCTCACTCGTCTTATAGGCAGACAACATACAATTCCACGACGCAACATCCTTCTTCTGCATATTCTGAAAAACTAAAACCGAACACTCCAAACATCCGGTCTTCGCATGCATGTCAATCAATGCATTAGCAAGGTAAAGATGAGAGGAAAGCCCCCACTTTACGACTAACTGGTGAACCTGCTGAGCTAGAGTAAACGACCTCAAATCCCCACAGCACTGAGCAGCCACCAAAGCTGTCACAGGACACGGCCTGTAACCAACGACCAGCATTCGAACAAAGAGACGGATCGCTTCCAGTGGCTCCCCTGCATTCAAGTACGCCGACATCATGGCATTCCAGCAAACAGAGTTTTTTGCAGCTGCTGAAAACGTATAAAAAACACGCCGGGACGCGGCAAGATCAAAATTCGAGTAGAAACGAATCAAGGAAGTGGCAAGATGGAGGCTGGACAATCCGTACAGCCCATTCCTCAGGCTGTGGCAGTGAATTTCCCGCCCAAGGTCGAAGCTTGGCAGAGCTTCACAAGCTGCAAGAAGTGCAACGAGAGTGACAGCGTTGGGAGACAAGCGCTCACGCTGCATCCGCCGGAAAACTGCAATGGCCTCCTCCTCGTAGCACGGCGAGCTGCCCCCGCCGACATACCCAGAAATCATGGCGTTCCAGGAAACCAAATCCCTGTGACCCATTTCATCGAACAGTGCTGCGGCGTCGGCGACCAAGCCGCACTTGCAGTAGAAGTGGACGAGGGAGGTCCGGACGCGGACGTCGTCGATCAACGCCGGCGTGTTTTTGATGCGGGCGTGGACGCGGGCGCCCTGCTCGAGGGCACGGAGGGCGGCGCAGGCCTTGAAGACGAGGGGCAGGGTGGAAGGGCCGGGGAGGAGGCCCAAAGTCTCCATCTTTCGGTAGGAGGTGAGGATGGCGGCGTCGTCTTTTTGGTTGGCGTGGAATTGGATGAGGGAGTTCCACTGCTGCTGCTGCTCCTGCTTGGCTTCATCATTGGACAGCTGCTGTTGCTTCCTCTGGAGGGGAAGGAGCAGTGGTGGTGGCGAAGGGGAGGAGCAGGCCATCGCCCATGTATGCATTCTATGTATATCTAGACGAATCTATATCTGTGTATGTAGCACCTACCTCTCATACATAATTAGGCAGATTAGATACTATTCGATATGGAAATGGCGACCGACCAGAGTAGTAAGCATGAAAAAGGAAGCATTGTTTGAAAAGGAAGGAGGGAGAAGTTGGGAGGGAGTCCATGGCCATGAGTGGCAATGCAACGGCAACGGGGGAGAGTAGGATAAGCATATTTTTTACTTTGCACATAACATAATATTTGACTTAAGCATCCCTGCTGTGTAAACTAATAATTACATAATTTACTTCGTCAATTTCGGTTTTCTATTAAAATATCGTATTTTGATTATCCTCTGAAGCATAATTTAGTGTTTAGCATTGCAACTTCCGGGATTGATATGCTGTACATACCATATAAATTAAAATTCCTACATAGCTCTCCTCCAGTCTTTGTTTTTTATAAAAACTTCTAACCTCAGAGATCAGAATCTACTCTTGGCACACTCCTCGGGCATTACTCAAAACAAGGAGAATTTCCATTACTTTTTTTTTCAAGGTTGCTTGAAAGAAGAAATTCCATCTTAAACTTCATCGGTGCATATATGCAAATTGATGGGGCATATATATATATATATATATATATATATATATATATATATATATATATATTATACATATATATTATACATAATAAGATCTAAAGCACTAACTAAATAGAACGGCAACGTAGATTCACGTTTGAGCGCACAATTGACGATTTATATTCCTTCAGCCTTTATATTAAGAGAATTCTAGTAATGGGGTTTAAACGTTCACGGTCACACGAGAGGCTCAATGAGTGAAAAACGCATACCAATCCAAACTCCCCTTCCCTCAACCTCCGTCTCTGTCTTCCCTCCAAACATAATCATCTCTTATCACAATTAGAAAAAATGTTTAGTTACCCCATGAAAAGTTTGTTGCACCAAAGTCTAAAATGGTAAGGTTTCTACACACGTCAAACATTCAGGAGCACTTGATGATGGAGGTAAACATTAAGGGAAGAACTTGATAATAACAAAGCATAAATACGAGGACAACGTGACTAATTTATGTGAGAAAGATCATCGTAAATTATACATTAAGCACAACAACCTACTAGTGAATTCCACGGGGCGCTCAACTTGTGAATCTCAATTTAATATAAAAATACATCACCATCCATATTTTATATGACATTTAAATATTCTGTTCACGTGATTCTACATTTACCAAAAATCTTCTTGACCATATTAAAATTATGTTTAGTTTCCAACATCTTGTTAAAAAAACTTATAAAATAAAAGAGAATGTGGAGAAAAAGTTAACTATTAATTGAATGATGATGCAAATGATATCTTACAATTCTATTTATAAAGACCAAAAGAAAATCTGATAAAAAAGACACTTGATGGTTCATTAATTCCAACACATAGCAGTCAATCAGCTAGTTGGTCATACACCATACAGATAAGAACAGAAACTGCTAGTATTCTTCTTCACAAACAGTAAACTCATAGCCATGCTGAAAAAATAAAAACAGTAAACATATAGCTCCAGTGCATAAGCCAACAATAACAGATGCAAAATAGGCTATTATACCAGACACGCACGCTTATCATTGTCACTGAAAAAGTTTTGTAACAATAAGGAAATTTCTAGCAGGCCGAGACTCTTTGAATTCTCCTTCAAACCTTCAATTTCTAACGCTTGAAAATCTCCATCAAACCTTAAATTTCTTAGTACATTCCAGATCATATAATGGAGAATGTATTATCTTCATCAGCACCATTATCACTATATAGTTTGACAACGATCAAATTCCATAAGGTGAAAATTTCATTAGTTGGATCCCTTACAGCTTGAAATGTAGAAAGAAGGTCGTCTTCTCCATCCAACCTGTTCCAAATGGTTGGGTTAGAGGCATTCATCCTATTTAGTCAAATACTTGTCCAAGGATCCGTGTGAGAAAAAAAAATGTAGAGACAAGGTATCCAAGAAAGCCTTCATGATATAAAACAGGTCATGTACATGGTGGTAACAGGTCAATCTCTTAAATCTCATGCTATAGTCACCCCTAAAATTCTAATCCTCACAAGGCTCGCATGGTAATGGAGAGTAGAATCCAAAATTTCTGCAACCAAACAACGCAAATCTAACCAAAAACGCTACTTACGAATTCGTCTTCAGCATCTAGAAACAAAGAAACTTGCATCAAAATCCATTGCACGAATCCTAGCTTCATTTTCCACAGGTTAAATCGTTTTTCATCTAGTAAGGTAAGTGTAGTGTGAAGTATTTGTCACCCCATAAAAACACACAGAGCAACAAATCTTAATACACCTTATGCATAAATTTACCTTGAATCTAAACCAGATGTCCTTCCAACCCCCAGCTACATACAAACATGTAAATGAGTACCCAAACATGGTTGGCCAATTACTAAAAAAAACCAACCCTAATCTTTGTTTCCCCATCTTCTTATCAGAGCGCTTTTTTTTTTCTTTTTTATCATTATCTCAAAAAGAAGGAGGAGAGCATTAGAGTGTGTAAACATACAAATTACAATCCGTTCATTCAAGAACAAAGAGGGGGGGGAAAAAAGGATTATAGTTACTTGGTGCATCAAGGAAGGAAGAAGTGAACTCCAACCAAAAATCAATCCAAGTAATCGAACTCATCTTCGCGGAGGTGCGCGAAGAACTTGAAAGGCCCCTGCCGGCCCTCGACGCCGGAGAGGACGAACTCGACCTTGAAGGGGAGGTTGGCGGACACCTTCTTCCCCTTCCAATCCACCACGTACTGCTTCAACACCCCTTCCCTCCCGTCCAAGTCCAGCTCCGCCACCTTGGGCACATGGTAGACCGTCAAGGGCCCCTTCACCCGCACCCGGGCTCCGATTCTCGCGGGGGACGCGGCGGCCTCCTCCTCCG